>JANHGD010002034.1:117857-134365 GCA_027560375.1 Imantodes cenchoa
TCAAACTTCTATGCTGACAATGTCTCCTACAAGATAACTGGAATTATAGAATCATTACTTTTGTCTGTTCATATTATCAACAGCATTAAATGGGTTGAATGAAAACAAAAATGAGATGTGATTTTTCAAAATGACAGTGCACATGGTAACACTAAGCAGCTTTCAAAAGAGATGTTTTGTGACACGGTGGCATAAAGTACGTGCATTGTTACTTTAAAATCAACCAGTGTTGATTTGTAGGATTGGTAACATAAACCTTTTCTGTGTAGGGTTGTAGTTCTCCTTAATGATCAGGTTTCCAGTTTTGAAGGTTACCTTGGATCTAGCATTGATGCTAGATAGCTTTGTAATATCTATGGCAAGAGGTTTTTTATCTGTTTTAGCTATCTGAAGGAGAGACACTTGGCTTTAACGACACATGTATTAGTAACTTGAACAGTATTATAACATAGGCTCTTCGTGTGATGGCTCTGAAAAACAATCTGGAAGTTTAAACTGGCCCAGGATTCACCAAAAAGTGAAGAGTAGGGGCACTCCAAAGTAGGGATGGGTTCCACGTACCTTTCTCACCAGTTCGCATTGCGACGTTTTGCGCGCTTGCTCCATCCACATGCGTCCAGTCATGCAATTAGGCTTCTGTGCATGCTCAGGAGTTGGAACCAGCCCAAAACACAGCTGAGGAGCTAATCAGCTGTGATTCGGGCAAAGAAATAAAGGTCAGTATTAACCCTGGGGGCGAGCAGGAGGGCTCTTTTTCGAGCAGCTGAACAAAAAAAAAAAAGATGGCGGTGTGCATGGACTGGCTGATCCTTTTACATGACGTCACCAGCGGATCGCTACCGGTTCAGTCGATCCGGTCTGAACCAGGAGGAACCCACCCCCATCCATAATATACTGATTGCTTTCCAGAACAGGCATAATCTGATACAAACTGGGGTAAAAAGTACAAAAGTGATTTCTCCATTGATTTTGTCAGAAGCCTCAGTGAAGGTTGCAAATGTGGTTTGTTTGTTTGTTTGTTTGTTTGTTTGTTTGTTTGTTTAAAACATTTATGTAGCTGCCCATCTTTCAGCCAAATCTGGACAGCTTCTAATCAAATATTAAGACATATAAAATCATTTTAAAAACTAGAAAACACGACTAGTTAAAACATAGAAAAACAATAAAAACCTGTTGCCAATCCATGCTAATGTGCCATGCTACAATGTTGTAACTGGTTGCTGAGCATCCAGATTGCAATCACGTGACCATAGGGATGGTGCAATGGCTGGAATTTTGGAATGGTTGTAAATACCACCCATTCAGTGCTGTCATAAGTTTAAAATAATCACTGACAACAGACCATCTGTAGCTTATAGTGGCTTAATAAACTATAGTTTGTTGCAGTTTATAATAGTAGTTTAGTTGCAAGGGACTCATAGGACTACCATTGCCATAATACCTGTTGTGCATTTTTAATATGGTGCTCTTTTATTAGAAATGTGCCTGAAACAGAAAATAATTTTGAATCTGAAACCAAGACATTATATTATGGAGATCTTACTGTACAATTCCAGTTTGCCATGGTTCACAAGAAATAAAATCCAAAACTTTTTTGTTCCTAATTTTGGCCCAAAACAAAGCCTGAAGATATCCCTAAATGCTTATATATTGCAAATAGGGTAATGCTGGGTCTCCATGCCGCCCTGTTCTTTCCTCAGAGGCTCATAATAAGTCTTATCCCATTTGCACAATCTTCCCATTGTCTTCCTTCCTCTTCCTTCCTTGCTATTCCTCAGATGTGCAAACACAAGATGTCCCACCAGTTGGCTTACCTGTCTGTCAACTGAGCATCTTCTTTTCTCTCCCTCCCCTCCTTGTCCTCGGGTCCTAAAGCCATGAGTGTCCCTAACTTTTTCACATTCTTCCTCCTCCCACCGAAACAGTTTTGCCCAGAATATTTTTACATTTTAATCTGTATCCAGAGCAAAATGGCACCATTTTGTTGTTCTACAGCCAGTCCAAATGTATATATTTCAATTCAGGCACAAACTACCCTAAAACTGCTGTTTTCTTCATAGGTTAATTCATGTATGAACCATTTTGCTCATTCGGATTTGATTTTAAATATCAGTTCTGCTTTCTCTTTCTATTAATAATCTTAATAGTATTTTTATAAGCTGCTCTGAACTATTATAACAGAAGAGAAGCAAACATAACTACACTTCAATAGTTACTGCACATCACTTTCACTTGGTTCAGGGTTGATATAACTGGTCTGTGGTCTACTGGGCTGGCTTGCTACAGTCCAGTAAACCACAGCTTGTACTTTAAAATACAGCTTGTATTTTTAAAAAAGGTTTCCACTATGGGATAAGTTCTTAGTCACTGTTCAGAATCCTTAATATGCAGGATCAAACTGTGTAATCTGTAAATATGAGTCATTTCTTTCTTTATTATTATCCAGTAGTTATTAAAAGGATCTGTGTGGTCATTTTTTCTATCGTAATTTTAAACAATCACTGAATGAGGAATCATTAACCAAGGACTCCCTGTAGTGGGATATTGGCATGGCTGACTAATTGTCATTATCCTCCAATTCCTTCTCTGTGAGGAGAATAATGTGGCCTCAGAGGAGCTGGGATAATTGTTAAAAGCACTGTAACATACATTCTAACCAGCCATGCAGGCAAAATAAAAACTTAATGCTCCAAGGGTTTAAGGGACAGAGTGTTAGTTTGTTATATCTACCATGTAAATACAGGCACTCTTCTACTTACAATCATAATTGAGTCCAGAATGTCAATTGCTAAGCAAGACAGTTGTTAGTGAGTTTTGTCCTATTTCATAACCTTTCTTGCCAGAGTTGTTAAGCGAATCACTGCAGTTGATAAGTTAGTAACATGGTTGTTAAGTGACTCTGGCTTTCCCATTGACTTTGCTTGTCAGAAGGTCACAGAAGGTGATCACTTGACCCTGGGACACTGCAGCCATCATAAATTCAGGCTAGTTGCCAAGTGTCTAAATTTGGTCACTTTTTTCACTGTTGTTGTAACTTCAGACGGTCACTAAATGAATGGTTGTAAGTTGAGGACTACCTGTACTCAGATTTATGCAACAGCAGATACAGGTTTTCCATGAGTATCGTAGGATTCAATATGAAAATTCCAATAAAATTGTTTGAGGAAAAATGAAATATTTTTTTATTGTAAGGAGATGTATTTGCAACAAAATAGTTTACCTCCTTAGGGAGACAAATTATGGTGTGTGAATAGAGAGATAAGAGAGATAGAGATATAAAAATAGTAACACTTTATGGATTTTTGTCTCTAAATGTTTAATGAGTGCTCAGATTAGACACTAGTTTTCAAATTACCTGCTGGTAATCCTTCCATTGAAAATGTATGTAGCAGTTTGGAAAAAGCTATTTCTGTTGCTAAATTTAGCATAGCATATGTTTGTTAATTCCTTTTGAATAAAATTCAATATATGTGTTGTGGGTTATATCTCTCTTTAAATTTTGAGTGCTCTGCATATACAGATTATCAATAATATATGTTTGCTTTGATCAACATTTTTGCTTATTTGTTTCTGTTTATGGCGTTCCTAGCTGATAAACAACCAGAAGAAGAAATAACATCTGAAGTTCCTTTCATCTCCCAGAGTGGCTCCCCTAGACTTAACCGACAAGAGATAATCAACAAACAGTTCCCAGAAGCTTATGATGTAGTACTGCAACGAAAGGAAAATGAAGGATTTGGTTTTGTGATCCTTACCTCAAAGAATAAACCACCACGTGGCGGTAAGTAGGATGAGGTGTCAGCTTTGTTCATTATAGTACTTCACTTAGAGTTGCTTGTTTTCACTGTACAAACCTTTGAACACATAATACCCAGGTTTTCAAAACTACTTTCTTTCACAAGGTTATTTTTTTCTGTATCTGCAAATTTCTTCATTCAGTTTTCTTCTTTTGAAGCATAGCCATCCCCAATTTTTCACATGCTGCTTTTTTCTTGGCTATAATAATAAATGTGTTTTGCATGGTGGTGGTGACAGGTAATGCTGTTCTCATACTAGAGGGAGAGAGGGAGAGGATAATGGTGGCCTATAATGCCTGTCACCATGTTTTAGTAGAATCTAAGTTGGTTAGTGCATATTTAGTGTAATATGCTTTGTTTAAGGCTGCCTTTGAAGTTAACTGCATTCAGATATAATGTTAAATGAGACTTGTTGAGAATTCTGCCAACTTGTATATAAACAGTAAGCTTATGCACATAATATGATTGCTCTCCAAGTTTCTTCTACATGGCCAAACTAATTAGGAACCAACAGTGAAAAGATTCCTATTAAATTTGATCCTAACTCCGGATTGTTATTCAAACCAACTATTTACGTTGATTGACTTCATAGTCAGATGGTTAAGGGAATAAAGAGTAACTTTGACTATGTGCTCTTTGTATTTCTTAAAATTTTGTGTAGTTCGATGGAATATAAATAATTAGGCTTTTTTTAAAATCTGGGAAGAGAAGTACATTTACACAATAGGGCTTTCCTGACTCCTTTACCTCTAAACATCAAAGGATCCAATAGGATAGGCCACTGAGGAACTCTAGCAGAATGAGTAAATCAGAAAACTTTAGAAAGGCTGTATTTAAGCAAGCTACATTTCTTCCTGCTTGGACAAGATGCCATTGCAAAAGTGAAAAATACTTTCTTTGTCTTTCATCCACACACACCCCCACCACAGCAGTATTAGTTGCTGTTAGGAAATTGTGATATTTTATCTAAATATCTATGGAGATTCTCAGTCATACAGGTCATGGTTGTCCAAAGGTGCTTTTTTCAAGAGGCAACTGGACTTTCTAGTTTTCTTTTGAAGACATTTTGCTTCTCATCCAAGAGATTTCTTCTAATAATATCTGGAAGTGTCTTATGGAATGATTAGGGGTGCATCACCCTTACCTCTTTCTAACCTTCTTTGTGCTTTTCTTCTTCATATCACTCTGTCGGTTACCACTGTCAGTATCCTTTGTTTTAAACAGATCATATTCAACCAGCTCATCAATCCCCTCTCCAATCTTTTTAGCACTTTTATTTCTTTGTCTATCCTTAACCACTCTGTTAATGTCCTTGGTTTTTTCCCACTGTTTCTCCCTTAACCGTTCCTTCTGGAACACACACAGACGCCCGACGCCCAAAAGTACAGTTCCATGCATTGAAGATTCATGTTCAGAATGCTTTGCATATCTGTACTATCTAATTATTAGACAGGAAATTATTGTTAATAACTAAGCCAGATTTTCCTGTGTAATCTTGTGAATAACCCAAAACACAGTTTAGTCCTTCTTAAAGACCTAGATAAATGTTCCTTAGACAGCTTGGCCTGACTAACTGGTGTGAGATATTGCATCGCTCTTTAAAAAAAGGAATTCATCTAAAAATAACAAACATGATAGTAGTTAATTGATAATATTTATGTCAACTTCATAAGAATGAAAACAGACATAATCTTTGTGGAACATTTTAGAGTTATCATTTACTTCAGTACATTTAACGCTAGAATCTTTTCTCAGCAAAAGCATTTTTTCTATAATACTTCCATTGTCATAGATCATTTTGAATTCATAGTTACAAATGAGATTTGTTAAACTAAAAGAAAAAAAGATGAAGATAAAAGCTAGAATATGGTTTGGTTTGCAATTTCTAGCGCATCTTTTTTCTTCCTATTAAGTATCGCATGGTTGAGAAATAGCAATTTCTCAGCAGTTTAGGCTTTCAGGTAGCATATAAACTGAGATGATTCTTGGTGAATTTTTTACATGAAACATGGCACACGATAAGTTAACAATATTTGTAAAAACAGCTTTCATGAATTATTACTTAGTGCTTAGTATCCTGGGAATGAAATCAAAGTAGGACCTATCCACAAGAGCATTGTCTTGTTTGCAATCATAAAGGGAAATGAGCAGCTGAAAGGATTCATGCAGAATCATGCTCCTTCTACTATGCCTCTACCAAGGCTTTGTAAATAAAAATGTTGGGAAAATAAATAGGTGTTCATATTTAATATATTTCACCCCAAAATCTTAAGTTGCAATATTTAGTGGCAAGGACAATCTTTGAATTTCTAGCTGATACATTTTAAAATTATTAGATATCTGATATGATTCCCCAGGATTGCAGAATAACGCAGTGTAGCCCTCCTTAAAATACCCAGATAAATGTTCCTCAGACAGCCTGGCATAATTTAACTAGACTGCGACACTATTCACCCAATGTTTAAACATTTTTCTTCAATAGTAAACATTTGTAAAATTAAATTCTCCCACTTTTATGTATGGTAGTCCATACGCTGTAATAATATATGGGAAGAATGAGTTATATTTCTCTAATCTTTATCTTTACCTTTAAGTATATAAGCATAAATTGTATTAAGGCTTAATTGTTTTGTTCTGTAAAGAAGATCATTAATGGTGGCAGCTTCTTAACAAAAAGCAACCAATTGTCAATATATACAGTCTTTCTTAGAATTGTTAATTCTGTATAAATAAGGATGTGTATAAACTTGATGTAATTGCATTGAAATAAAATGAAAAATTTGACACTTAAAGTGCTACTAGACTACTTAGCAACTCTTCAAGTAGCATCTAACATTCAAGTCTGTCAAGTCTACAACCAAAGTTATTTTTGTTAATTATAATTATGGTGTTAAATGCAGACATTAACACTTGAAATCATCTTGGAAATAGACTGAAAATTAATGGAAGCTATTCAAAATAGTAATGATTAAGTGTCTAGCTCAGTTAAAAGTACAGGTAGTCCTCGACTTATGACCACAATTGAGACAAAATTTCTGTTTCTAAGTGAAACATTTGTTAAATGAATTTTGCCCTATTTTACGACCTTTCTTGACACATTTGTTAAGGCAATCACTACAGTTGTTAAGTTAGTAACAAAGTTGATGAGTCAGTGTCGCTTCCCCATTGAGTTTGCTTGTCCAAAGGTCGCAAAAGGTGATCACATGCCCCAGGACACTGCAACCATCATAAATATGGACCAGTTGCCAAGTGTATGAATTTTGATCACACCCATAATGCAATGCCCTGTGCATGCGCACAATCCCCCACTGCCCCCCGTGCATGCGCGCACACACACACACACACACACACACACACACACACACTGTGCATGTGCACAGTCCTCATTGAAGCCTCCAGACTTCCAGTAGGCCTGTTGGGCTGTTTTTCATTCTCCCCAGGGTTCAGGAAAGCCTCCTGAAGCCTGGGAACAGCAAAAAATGGCCAATTAGAAATTTGGAAATGGGCCAATTAGAAGTTCGGAAATGAAACAGAAGTGGAGCTGCCCTACTACTTACCTTCAGATAGTTGCAACCAGACGTCGCACACCTCAGCCCATTTTTTCTGCAGGCTGGAAGGCTTTCCTGAAGGCCTCTCTAGCCGATAAAAGAGCTCCAGAGTGATTTGGGGCTCTGTTATCGGCTGCAGAGGCTTTCAGAAAAGCCTTGCCGGCTGCATAAGAAATGGGCTGAGGTGTGGGAGGCCTGGCTGCAACTGTCCAAAGCCAAAGAAGTTCCTGACGACCTCTCACAGGGAAAAGGAGGCTGGGGTGACGTACACAAGTGAACTTCCAGTTGGGCCATTGGGCCATTTTCGCCATCCCAGGGTTCAGGAAGCTTTCCTAAAGCCTGGGGAGAATGAAAACGGCACTCGTGCCATAGGTTCGCCATTATTGGTCTAGTCTCTTTTTGAAAGCCTCCAGTGATAGAACACCCAAAATTTCTGAAGGCAAATTGTTTCAGTGATTGATTGCTCTCACTCTTAGGAAATTTCTCCTAGTTCTAGGTTGCTTCTCTCTTTGGTTAGTTTCCATCCATTGCTTTTCATCTTGCCTTTTGGTGCTTTAGAAAATAGTTTGACTCTCTCATCTTTGTAGGAACTCCTCATATATTGGAACACTGCTATCATGTCTCCCCTAATCCTTCTTTTCATTAGACTAGACACACCCAGTTCTTGTAACCATTTTTCGTATGTTTTAGCCTCCAGCCCCCTAATCATTGTTATTGCTCTCCTCTGCACTCTTTCCAGAGCGTCAACATCTTTTTTATATTGTGCTGACCAGAACTGGATGCAGTATTTCAAGTGTGGTCTTAGTAAGGCTTAGTAAAGAGGTACTAGAACTTCATGTGATCTTGATTCTATCCCTCTTGCATTCCTAATAATTTACATTTCTGTTTTTGGTAAGTTGAGCATTGTTTTCTTTTTGTGTGAAGATGCAAAGTATGAATTAAGCAGTTTTGTTTTCTCTCTACTGCCTGTTAATTCTTTGCCATCTTCTCCATTAGTAGGCTAATTGCTTCTTCTTTTCTTGTTTTTTATGTGTTGAAAGAAACTTTTTTGATTGTTTTTGACATTTGTTGCAAGTCTTACTTCATTCAAAGTCTTAGCTTTCCTAACTTCATCTTTGTAAGTTCAGACTATTTGTTTGTGTTCTGCCTTAGTTATGTGTCCCTCTTTCCATTTTTTTTTTTACTTATCCCTTTTTTCTCTCAGGTGGTCTGAGAGTTCTTTGTGCAACCATGTTGGGTTTTTTCTTGGTTTTCTTTTTTAGTGGTATTGAACTGGACTGGGCTTTCATAATTGTATTTTTCAGAGTTTCCCAAGCTTCTTGATTTCAGCCTCCACACTGCCATAGAAACAGGGGCTGGGTTAGCTTAGGTATTTGGGTGGGGGATGGGGAAGTGTGCTGGAGGTGTCTCTACTTGTGTTTGATTAGGAGATTAGGGAGGATAGTACTCATCATGTACTGCCAGGCTACATGGACATGTTTATAGCCTGCTCAAGGTCAACGGACCAGATGTGGAAGCCCAAATGGCCGGTGCACCCACCTGACATCTTGGGACATGGGGATTGGACAAATTGCCCAGGGGGACTATGAGGGAGGGTTTGGGGATTCTTTGTATATGCATTTACCCACCCTTTGCCTTCCATCCTTCTGAGGTGGGTAAAATGAGTACCCAGATTGTTGGGGGCAATATGCTGATTCTGTAAACCGCTTAGAGAGAGCTGTAAAGCACTATAATGCGTTATATAAGTCTAAGTGCTATTGCTATTGCTATCTTTCAATCAAAATAAAATCCAAACAGCAACAATAAAAGGAACACTGGGATATCTCTTAAGTTTGTTCCTTCTGGAAAAGCAAGATGACATAGCCTATTTATTTATTTTATTTATTTATTATTAAAATTTATATTTAAGCCAGACCAGATGTTTTTCAAAGCATCTGCAGGACAAGATTCTCCTACAATATCAGTTGTGAACAAATACCGAGGTATTGAAAAACTACAGAAAACTTCATATCAAACTCTTACCAACTTCAAAAATCTTATTTGTTGGTCTTCTGGCACTCCAGCATCAGCTGAAAATCATATATGTCTTATTGAGTTAGTTTTCTCATTGGAAACTGCTTGCCACATTCCTACTTCCCAGTTCACATTTTAGTCCAGATAGGAAAAAGTTCACAAAAATGCAACCAGATTAGCATACTGGTACCTCTCTCCCCGGGTTTGCAATCAAATAGTAGATTTCTTAAGGGTTACAACCATGGTTTTTAAAATTGATCTGCATCTGTTACCCACAAATCAATTTTCCTTTGTAACTATCCCCTCAGAAAGGATGTCTTGCAAATCATAGATATGGAGGTGTCCAAATGTCTCCGCTGAATCACTTGTAACTGAATGTGAGTTTGCCATCATTTCATCTAATTATCTTTAAGTATTATTTATTTCTTCATGAATCTTAATAATGTCTATTCATTTGACTGATAGTCCCTTGAAGACAATTGTTTATTTATTTATTTATTTATTGTTCAAACTTCTAGGCAGCCCAACTCCCGAAGGACTCACGGCCGCGTACAACATAGCCGAAAATGAACAATTAATTAAAATAATCAATCAGTAATAAAATACAGTACAAAATTAGTTTAAAAAATTGATACATTCATCCACTCATACAAGGGGGGGATGATAATCAATTCTACCCCATCCCACCACCACCACCAGGCCTGCCAACAGAGCCAGCTTTTAAGGGCTTTCCGGAAGGCCAGGAGGATAGAGGAGGTCCGGATCTCTGGGGGGAGTTGGTTCCAAAGTGTCGGAGCCATCACAGAGAAGGCTCTCCCCCGTGGTCCCGCCAGCCGACACTGTTTGGCCTATGGGACCCAGAGGAGACCCACTCTGTGGGATCTTAATTTAATATTTAATTATTGATATTAAAAGTACAAACAGGTTCAGTTCAAATTAACTCAAAGTTTCTCTACACAGCATTTGCTAAGAAACTAGTAAGGTAGCTAGAAAACATTCTGCCTATGTTATCTGCCTAGCAATCACTCCAGGATCACTGTGGGATTTGTCCCATCCCATAATTCTTGTTAAGAATATTGTGACAGAGCACTGTTCATGCAATTTATTTTAAGATCTGACATAGACCAGTAGATAGCTGTGAATATATTTTATTCTCTCAAGAAAATATAGATGGGCAAAGATAATTCATTCTTTTGTCCTATCATGATATAGAGAACCCTGCCTCTTATTAAAAGTTTTGCTTTTTTGCAGGGAAAAATATTCTTAAAGTAAAAAAAGAGACGAAAATAAATCAGTTTAAAAAAATCAAACGTGCCCTACATAGAGTTGGCTTGTACTTACTTTTTCAGGTTAAGTGAAAATTATTTGAGAAGGAGGTTCTCCAAACAGGTATTTTTTCAATATGTCTTTTAATCTTTGGTTCCTATGAAATTTCATCTCCTTAGTGTATTACATTTGGAACCTTCCTTTTATGGTTCTATGTTTTAATTACTTGTACTAAGGCAAGCATAGAGTACCTTGATGTATCACTTATCTATTAGTGTGTATGTAACTATTTGGTTTAATAATCATTTATTAAATATATATGTTGCCTGACTCCCTGTGTCTCTCATTTATTCAAGTTTCTGATCACAGCAGTAAATTAAGAAAAATGCATCTACACGTAAGTATTTATATATTTATTGTATTTATATGCCGCCCAACTCCCAAAGGACTCTGGGCGGAAGTATAATATGGCTTGACATCTATATTTAAACATACACCTACACAGAGATTACTTCCAATTACACTATTATTTTAGAAGATGATGAAATACAAAGGAGAAGAATGGATAAGAGTGAAGTGAAAAAATTCCAAATAAACTCATCATAGAGTTTTGAGCTACCAAGAAAGAACTGAAAGGAACTCTAGTGAATGTCTTGTCATAATGTCATATGTCAGGTAAATGACATACTGTAAGTCTCTAGTAACATCTAGTTGAATCCCCTATAGATTTAGAATTTCCCATACTAGGTAAAAAGAATGGGCCACTTAAGATTATAATTTCAAACAATCTTTCTTGGATGTGGATCCAAAATTCTATGCCCTGGTTCTATAAGTAATCTAATTTGCGAAAACCTAATTCTGTGAATGTTCAGCTAATTAGTGTGTGCAAATTATCCTTCTATCACAGAAATGTTGTTGGTCTTCTCTCTAATCCTTTTTAAGCATTGATATCCCTAAAACTGCACTGCTTGGAAGCAGAACATATATTTTTATTACTCAGCGATGAAAATTTTAACACTGACTCCTCTCTACACAAACAAATATCACTGTAGCTACCTTCATTCACATTAATAGTTAAACGAATCCATAGCTTAGTATAATATATAAACTGTCTTCTATGGTTTAATATAATGCACAAATCTATCTATTACAATTCAGTCAACAAACACTGCTTAAAAATATGGCTTAGCATAACTGGAGCACTATGGTAGTGCAACTTAACCACTGAATGCAAGACAAAAATATATGTTATTGAGATTTAATACAGAACAGAGTAAAAACTATTGCGTCAGTTTGTTTTGTAATAATATTTCTACTTTGTACAGCCTTAAAGGTCAGTCTATTTTATTGTGATCAATTATAATTCCAAGGTCCTTTTCACAAATATTATCCATATTTGTACACTTGTACAATTTGAACAGAATTGCTATCAGAACCTGCTGTTTATCATACAGGGTAAAATACACCAGGTCTACTTTGTTCTGCAAGATAAATAACCATTCTGAGAAAACAGCCTTTGCTATTTAAATTGAAGGAAAAATTAAAACACCTTCTTACCACTAGAATAGAACATAATAGAATAGAATAGAATAGGTTATTGGCCAAGTGTGATTGGACACACAAGGAATTTGTCTTTGGTGCATTTGCTCTCAGTGTACATAAAAGAAAAAATACATTTGTCAAGAATTATGAGGTGCAACACTTAGATTATGAGGTGCAACACTAATGATTGTCATAGGGTTCAATAAGCAATCAGGAAACAATTAATATTAATATAAATCATAAGGATACAAGCAACATGTTACAGTCATAACAACATAGTTACACTTCATTCCAGACTCCAATATTAAAAAGTGAAACAAAATCCCATCCATACTATATCTAACTCAGCCTTGAGCCAGAGAACTGCCATAAAATTCCTGCTCAGCTTGGTGATTGAATTATGATTGTCAAATCTTTACACCCAATTCTCCTTATGCTACAGGCTTGTTGTTAGCCAAAACACAGAAGCATATACAGTATATATATATATATGTATTTAAATGTCAGATTATCAGATTAAAAATCTGCTATTTGATGCTGAAAAATAATTCATGATACTTTTTGCATCATCCTTTTCAAAAAGTTCATATGTTAACTTGTGACTATGTCAATATGTGACTATGCTCTCACAGCCACAAAACAATATGATTAGATTTAATTTGACCCACAACTCATACTTAATCCCAAAAGTGGAGCGCATCAACCTGCAATACAGGGGGGAAACTAGTTCGGGGGAGAAATCATTTTTGGTAAAGTTATTAGTGGATATTTCCCTAAGAACTGACCGAAAATGCTGATGTAGGAAACTGCATTTTCTTCTTTTACGTCCCTGCCGGGCTACACATTAGAACCCCAAACCAGCCGGGCACTTTCTTCAAAGGCAACGTACCCAGACGAAGGTGTCAGTCACCGCTCACCTTCAGGTCATGCACTGAGATTTCCAGCTCCGTCAGGTACATATAAGGGACCCCGCTACTTTTTCCCACCGGACCATCGCTGACGGAGAAGACATTGGCGAAGGGCTGGCCCCGCATCGGAGGATCCTGCGTGGAGATCGTAGCCAGCGCGCCCCAGTCACACATATGGGCCACGAAACGGGCGACCCGTGCCGTCTCCTGATGCGGGGGGATTGCGGTCACACCCGCCAGCAACCACACCAGCCGCCACATCCTCCGTCCTTCACAAACACTTCTGGAAAAGATCCCTTAAGACTGATAGGGAGAAATCGGGCACTTAAAAAGCTAGGCAGCCCCGCCCTCCTTCCGCGCATCCAATAAAATACCTGCCTGCTTCTGAAAGTTCCCACGAAAGGCGGGTTGCAAGGATTTCATCCAATGGCAGCTCAGATTACCCCCTCTTTAACCAGTAATACCCAACTAATGGCGGAAAACATTGTGGGCATAGCTACATGTTGTGGGCGGGATTATATTGCTATCCACCAATGATAATACGCCTTAAACTTCAGTAACGAAACGTGTGGCTGAGTAAATAAGGAGGAAGGGTTAAAGTAGTTTTCCTGTTTGACTGGATATATAAGTGTCTTCGTAGACTTATGTGGTTGCATTTGTCAGCATGCTAAAAATAATTAACCAACCAAAAGGGCTTTATTTTAATGACACATTGATGTATAATCTAGCCAATTGATGTTAGCCTGTGCGTTATGTGAACAGTTTGTGTAGTTTATGATTCAGTGAGTTGTCTGAACCCCAAAAATCTTTTTTTTTAAGTTTAGCTAATCATGAGTATTAATAAAGCCATTATAAGGCAAAACACATAGTACATTTGGTTTATGCCTATCTACTGTAGCTTTTAATTATAGTTTGTTGGTACATTTGGGGAGTTCAGCCTAGCAAGTAAGATTAATTAGAATATTTTTATTAATTTCCATAGTGGAAAAGTGAAACAAATAACACTTTCCCCTTTTAAAAATAAGCATTTATCTGAAGTGATGTAGTGAGTGCTATTTAGAGTATATTAGTGCATATTAACATATATTCTGAGTAACACTTCTGAAGCTATACTCTGTTAGAGGTTAGTTAGTACTTTGATGGAGAGCACCACAGATTCCAAAGCTGATGATGGAACTGTCTTACAGTAGTCTAGTCTACAACATTGCCAAGAAACTGCATGGATGCAATTACCAAGTCTGGTTGTTGTTGTTTTTTAAAAAAATCCTTCCAAAGACTTAGTAGTAGTTTGGGGCATTGACTCTTGAGGTTAGAAAGCAAGCTGACTAAACTGTAGTCGTAGAATCAATAAACCCCACCGATTTTGGAGTGGGAGGTTGTATTCTTAGGAGATGATCAACTGCATGAATTTAATTTAAAATGTTTATGCCTGTGTAAATCCACCCCAGCAGTTCTTTTTTTTAATTTTTGGATAAGTATATGTGTAGCAGGAGGCAAGAAAACATCCTAAAGTGGTCTGAAACTGTAGACTGAAGGAAAGCTCACTGTTCATGGAAAACGGTCTTTCAAGAATAATATGACAAGCAATGGAAGTTGAGCTAATTATCAGTTCTTTACAACTAGGGCCATTCCACTTGCTTTCCCCTCCTCTCATTTCCTTTTGTATTATCTCTGTAGATGTAGACAGTAAAGCTGAATAGAAGAACTGGGTTGGTTCTGGCATTAATAAGTGGTTTGTTAAATGACAAACTAGAGTCAAACATCACCCTAAGCCATAAAAAGAGGAGGCAATGATTTCTTATCCTCCTTGTGGGCTGCTGTAGAAAAGACAGATTTTACAATGTCACTAGAGGTTTACAGAAAGATAAAATAAGTACCTTTGACCATAAGACTCTTCAATAATCTATATGATCCTTAAACTGCCAATAGAAAATTTGCTGGAAGTACAATATGAGACATCCCAAACTTTCCTCAAGATATTTGGGAAGGCATAGGTGCATTCTGGTTTGCCTGACCATGCCATAAATCATGGTTATAAATTGCAGTGGCTGTGTGAATACATGTTAAGCCCAAACCAGTAAAAACTACATTATTGCTTAGTGTAATGTGTATATTCTGTTTTCTGCTGTCCTGAGGGCAACTTAATGGGCTTGAGTGACTTAACTGCAAAAATAGTTCAACAGTAGCAATGATTTCCTGAAGAACCGAAGAATTCCGGAAAATGATCGGATAAGCAGTCATCACTTAGACAAGTCATGGCATGAATTTTCCTGCCTCATGCAGGAGTTTGCACTGGATGGCTTATGAAATCTTTCCAGATTTTGATTTTGTAAAATGGGGAATCATTTTAATCAATTAGTTTAAAACAAAATAAATTATGGGTCCAGTTTTATTTATTTATTTATTTTATTTTTATTTGTCAAGTACGTATTGGTAATATACATAGATATGTCATTGTTTATATACATGAGATGGATACAGATAGGAGGGAAACATGAGGACAGGGACAGTAGGCACGCTAATGCACTTATGCATGCCCCTTACTGACCTCTAAGGAATCTGGTGAGGTCAGATATTAATAGCTTATTTTTTTAAAAAAATATCATCAGATTTTTATTTTCCTGGAGTGATGCTCCATTATAAGATACAGTATGTCAAAACCTCTGCACATATTTTCATCAGCAATATTATCTAGCAACAACTTTACCTTGCGTAATCTCTTCCACTTCCACTCCATTATCACAAGAGGGTGCTATTTCCATAGTTTGGAATTTCAAGACAGAGTTGATACAAAATACTATATCCTGAATAATTGTGGAACAGTACCTGGCAAGTTTTACCTGGCTTCCCATTAGAAAAGTACTTGCAGGGAAGCAGCAGGAGAGGGAAGAGTTATTTACTTTCCGGGAGAGGAACTAAGTCAGTGAACATTAGGAAAAAAAATGAACTGAAAAGTTAAACAAATACAGAATTTCAAAGACATTCTATTCTCTGTCACTGTTGAACAGTTATCTATGGCTAAGGACCACATTTTCCCTGTTACTGAGTAATAGACATACATATTAATTAATTAGAGATTATATATAAGATCATGGAATTGTCCCTATCCCCATCTTCCCACTCAGACAATGTGAATCTAATAGGAAGGCTTTTGAAAAAGAAGTTTTTAGTGTTTTGGGTTTATTGTTAAAACTTTATTATGACCAAAAATAGTTAGCAAAACAAAAGAAAACCTTTAAAACCAATAAGGAATTTGGTATTGCTTCCATATTTTTAAGCAATCTGCATAAAAGGATTCATATCTATCAAACAGAGCATTTGTTTTCATGTTCATGTGTGGGTGTGATAAGCGATAGTGTACCGTATATTCCGGCGTATAAGACGACTGGGCGTATTAGACGACCCCCTACTTTTTCAGTTAAAATATAGAGTTT
>JANHGD010002039.1:51237-63638 GCA_027560375.1 Imantodes cenchoa
CCTGTAAACCGCCCTGAGTCCGCAAGGAGAAGGGCGGTATATAAATTTACCAATAAATAAATAAATAAATAAATAAAAACTAGCCTTTTTTCCCCCCCAAAGCAAAACTGCAGAATAGCATTTTTTTAAAGACCTAGTTTGGAAGTATCCCTAACAGTATTAATAATGTTGAGAAATCTCTAATGTCAAACATCCATATTCAATATTTTTATTAAAATATGCATTTATGTCCTTTAGCAAATTTGCACTCCACTGCAATACTAGGATTTTCCACATTACAGGGGTATGGAAAATTATTAATTATTAGTTACTGTACTTTGTAAATATAATTTAAAATGGTACTGAATATGAGTGAAGAATCCTTAATTTAAAAATTGCTATTCTGATAAAAAAAATTTAGCTAGTGCTGTTCTCACATTTAAAAATGTGCTCATTAAAAAAAGATTTAAATTATGTTTCCAATGTTTGCTAATCACAAAATCTTGTGCAGGAGAGTATGATCCAAAACTGCTTCCGTTCCACTTTCAAACACCTAACTTTATGCCTGCTGAGCTTTTCTGGCTGCAACAATGTCCCTGGGATATGATCTCCAGAGACCCCTATGGTGCCTCTGTCATATCCTGTGTCTTTCAGATAAATATACTCTCTTTCCACTGAGAATATCTACTATAACTAAATCCTAAAATATTTTTCAAAAATTTAAGATGCTTTATAATTGAATAAATGAAGTATTTAAATCATTTAAAAGCAGATTTCAGATCAAACTTCATCTACATAATTAGCTGTTTTCTATTTAATATCTAGATTAGAACTCAAATGAGTGGCAGTGCGATGGCCTAGAGGTGAAGAAGCTTGCTTCCCATTCAGAAGGTTGAGAGTTTGATCCTAGGCAGCAGCAGATGTTTCTCTATCAGGACACAAAGAGAAAATCTGCTGTGAACCCCATGTAGGCTTCAGGAAGGGCATCCAGCCAGTAAATGCTCAGCTCCACTCAGTCGCCCTGACTCCACCCCAAAACAAAGGGAGTAAAGGGTAATAAAAAGCAAACAAAATCTAAATTAGAACTCAAATACGAAGGGTTTTCAAATTCTGTCTTAGGAGTTACACCTCATTATATCTCAGGTTGAAGAAATTTGGACTAGATTTTTTTTCCAACTGTTAAAGCAGCAGAGGCGGGTACCTACCAGTGCACCGCATTCTATAGCTCCAATAGGGGCCCGCTGATTGCGTAATGGTGCGCGCAACCGCTTTGCCAGGCTGTGGGCGCCGCCATCTTTTTTTTAAAAAAAATTGTGGTTTTTGGCTCTCTGCAGATGTGCAGAAGTAAAATTGTCCTTCTGGGCATGCGCAGAGAGCTGAAATCGCACCAGTAGCACCAAGTAAGTAAACCCTCCCCTGTAAAACAGTATGAGAGAAATAAAAGACAGACAGTCAACCACTGATTAAAATGTTTAGCACAGATGTTATCAACACCTTGTCCGATATTTTTCTCCTTTAGGTGCTATCAAACAATGGCGAGCAGAAGGCCACATAGCAGTATGGCTGCATGTCCCTATTCTGCAAAGCAGATTTATAGCTACTGCTGCAGAGGAAGGCTTTACTTTTCACCATGCAGAATCAGACTCAGCTACACTGGCTCTCTGGTTAGCAGAAGGATGTAGCAGACTACCAGTTTATGCCACTCATCAAGTAGGTGTTGCAGGTAAGCACTACAAAACATTACACGCACACACACACACACACACACTCAAAAAATAAGCTTTTGTGTGAATTTGGATATGTTTTTTTATTTGTTATATTTTGTATCCCACATTTATTATGTTTTATAAGGAAGAATTGAATTGGATAAGAATAAGAATAAGAATAGAATAGAATAGAATAGCTTCCTTTGGCCAAGTGTGATTAGACACACAAGGAATTTAAGGCAATGAACATACTTAATATTCTTCCTCCTATTTGCCCCACAACAATTATCCTGTAAGATAATTTGGAGTGAGAAAGTGACCAACCAACGTGTCTAAGGCCAACTAGAATTCAGTCTCCAGGTTTCTAGACCAGCACTTTAAACTCTACACCACACTGGCTCTTTTATTTTTATCTACCTTTTGTCCTTTATCCTGCCTCTCCTATCCATTATGGAAAGTTTTCTGCTGCTTCTCTTCTTTCAACAAGGTATGTGAAGTTACATGTACAAGACAAAAACTTAAGGTTGCTACGTACAGTTGAATTCCTAAGCATAAATATACCTATTTGGAGTTTAATGTAGCTAAGTCAGTAGAGGGCAGCAAAACAAAAGATGTTTAGGATTTATTTCTAAGGGCATGCTTGAACATGTTTTCCTAAAGGTGAAAGATACAACTTAACATGAATTATCAATAAAATTTTAATTTCCGGTTGGAAATCCTAGTTACTTAAGCATGAATTAGTTAAAATTTAGCCCTTTTAAGTTTCCCCAAACAAAATTAGAGGGATTGAAACAAAAACTTAAATATACTGACACTATGTGGAAACTGGGAAATTTTGTATCGGGTTCCACTGTGCTAATATGGTTTGGTTATACCAAAAATCTTTAATCCAAAAGTGAGTGTCATGTGCCCTCTACATACCTTTACTAGTTGGACATAATGGGATTTGAAATCCAAATTTGTAAAGGCACTGCATTGCCTACGCCTTTTTTCATAATTTCCTGTTGACATAGTGGCTTGTTTAACATTGTTTAAATTAAAAGTTTGGATGACCTGGTGTATTTAGTATTAAAAAGAAAAATAGAAGAGCCTTCATCATTCAGTTTATTTACTTATGAATGATTAACGTCATTTCCACACGGCAGACTTCCAGAGGTTCCCAGCAGTTTACAGAATAGCTTAAAACCTTTTAAAAAAACATAAAAATCGTTCCCAGCCTAAATGAAACAGTATGCAATAGTGACTTCCTTGTCCATTAAAAGCTCTATGGGTTTTGTGTTTTCGGTTTTTTGCAAAAGGTCAATCTTCTTGCAAATCCTTTTAAACAATAACAAAGAGCATGTTTCCAATATAAATATAAACAATGTGTTATTAATAATACTAATGCCTATGTAATCATGTATTGCAATGAAGAATAGTAAAAGGGATACAAAATATAAATTCCAAACAAGAGAAACAGTCACAAAAAAGGAAAAACTAGAACCTAATTCTCTTCATACTGTCAATCAAGTTCTTGTAAAATGAATGTCCCATCCTTCTTATCTAACGAATTTCTCAAATTTTCTGGTTCCCAATTTGTTTTCCATGTCTTTTTCAGAAATAAATTAATGCAGTACCATAATGCAGTTTCCCTTTTTTCCAAAATCACGTTTAGGCCTGAACAAATGTCTTGTTTAATCCTCCTTTCTGTAGTCAATTACTAGCAACATTTTTTCCTTCTTCATACTAATTCAGACCTCAAGGTGTAATGGATTTTAATTCTCATTTATTTTTGTCTTTCCGGATTCTATTATACCAATTCATTTTAGATTAGTTCACCTCCAGTGCGCAGTAAAGTACAAATGAAAACATACTTGCAAACATAAAATGTCTCCCAAGATAATGTACCCCAATTCTAACGTTGCTTTCACTCGTCTGGTACCTTTGCCCTAAAGGCTTTGCAGCAAAGTCATGTTCTTTTGCAGTAACAATACTTTAGGAAAGAGGCCACCCTAACCTAAAGGAAAACTATTCCAGAGCTAGAAGGCTAGAACCAATAACGCTTGCTTCTAGGTTCCTACTCCTTTATATCTCAAAGGGGCAGAATTCACCAAATGACTTTCCTACCAACATGAATGGGATATTATATATGATGTAGACAAAAATCATATATGTAGGTGTTTATGTCAGAACAACCAAAGCACAAAAGGGCCAAAATGCAGACTGAGGAAAGCTGCTCTTCAAATCAACTTGGGAAAGCCATTTCAGTGTATTTATACATTATATAGTCATTATGTGGTATGAATTATTTTTTGCAAGTGTAACACAAACAGCCCTATTTTAGTTATTTCACAACTGAGAACTTACTCATTGAGTTTAGTCTGGTAATGAAGAATAGTGCTGATATGCCCTATAACCTATTTATCTGTTGATTAAAATTTAATAGAGTAGTATGCCAGATATGTTACTAAATCAAGATTACAGTAGGTCCATCACATTGCCACAAACTGTTTAGGAAATTAATTGAAAATAGAATAAGAAAAGTTCAGTTAGTTCTGGACAAATCCTTTATGACACGGGTGTCAAACTTGATCATATCACAGGCTGGATCCTGACGTATCATGACACTTTTTGCCTTTGCGGAGCTAGGGTGGGCATGGCCTACGTGTGACGCCAGTTGGACAGGCTTCATGACATCTGGAAGTTGCTACATTGTTTGCAATTATCTCTGCATATTAATGTTGAACAGACAGCTGTAATTCTCCAGTTCTCCATTTTGTCTCTGTTTGGACATAGGAAAACCTTGTCTTTTCCAGTCATTTGGTACCTTATTCCTTCTCCTGTATTTCTTAAAAATAATGAGTGGAAATTGACCTAGACCAAGGATGTCAAACTCAATTTCATTGAGGGCTGCATCAGGGTTGAGTTTGACCTCAGGGGAGAGTGGCCAGGGTGGGTGTGGCCAGTTCGACATCACTCATGTCGGGGGTACCTATGGTGGCCCGAGGGCTCTGCCAGCGAAAACGGGCTCCCGAGCTCAGTTTTCAGCTGCCACGGATTCCTGCAAACTTCTGCCATTAAAAACAGAGCTCAG
This sequence comes from Imantodes cenchoa, assembly GCA_027560375.1. Lineage (NCBI taxonomy): Eukaryota > Metazoa > Chordata > Lepidosauria > Squamata > Dipsadidae > Imantodes > Imantodes cenchoa. The sequence goes on from JANHGD010002039.1 coordinate 55,996, forward strand.
CAGAGCTGCACACAGCCCTCCTGAGCTCCGTTTTCACTGGCAGAAGCACTGTGGGCCAGTACTTTGCTGTTTCCAGGGCAGCCTCGTGGGCCAGATCTAAGTACCATGTGGGCCGGATCCGGGCCTAAGGCCTTGAGTGACACCCCTAACCTAGACTATGGGCAAACTTCATAATTCCCTCATTAACTGCTTATCTGTAATATGTTTGGATAGGAAGGATTGATAAGAGCACTTCCTATGCTTCAAATCTTTGAAATACCTTCCTAGAGCTTCAAAATGTGAGAGAATAGAATTGTACTCTTTGGTGACATTACTATTCCCTACATGGATAAGCCGGAAGATTGTTTCAGTGGGCTTGATAGGTTTTAGCAGCTGAGATGTATGTTCGTATAAAGAGACTAAATATAGTCTTAGCATAACAACAGACAAGTTCAAAGTTAGTTCAAACTTCCAGTTTCACTAATAAACAGAATTCCACACTAACTAGCACATAACAGTCCTATATCAGAAGGATGAAATCATACTCATTGTAGAATATAGAAAATTGGTGAGTACTTTCCAAAGGAATGTCCTTTCAGAAATTTTGTTCCGGATTGCTGTTGCATTTACAAAATATTCTCTCCCACATACAGAAGTGTGATTAGTCTCTTAAAGAGGGGTTATTTTTAATCTCATTCTTCAGTTTTTCCTTTGTTTGGAAATGCTTGTGACTTGTATTAATTTTTTGTATACTTTTGTATCTGAAATAACATAGCTTTAAAAATCTGCAAGTAACCTTATATGTTACTTGTTAACATACATTAATCAACCAGTTAGATAGTAATATTTCTAAAATTGAAGTAAGGTGAAAAAACAGTGACATATGAGTGAAAATAATTTATAGTCTGCCAGGAATTTGTGTTGTAGGTCATGTAATCAAGAAACCAAAATTTTATTCCAGTGATAGAGAGGAAGTTTCATATTACTTTTGAAGTGAACCATGGCATTACTATTTTTCTGATAAAACAGAACATATTCTGTCTCCCAACAGGTGCTGTATTGGATACCCAAACTGGGAGAGTATTAGTTGTTCAAGACAAAAATAAAGTAAGCATGTCACATTATTTATAATGTATTTAAATTGATTTGGATTAAGAAATCCTTGGGCAAAAGGCTTTTAACCTGCTTTAGACCAAGAATTTTTATGTGAAGAAAAAAAAGACTTGAGATCCAGGAGTGTGCTTTTAATTTTAGCTAAGATGTAATCCTCTACATAGATTGTTGCACACATTTTCAACTAATGTGTTTATTCCAAGATAGGATTATGCAAAGTCTTGAACCAACTTTAAGTACACATATCTTAATTCCAGTCCTCTGATATGAGTACATATTATATTGGTTAAGCAACCCTATTAATTTTCTTTCAGGGTAAGTTAATAATGGTTAAAAGTAAACTTCATTCCATTTTCATCTGCAGTTAAAATGACAGAAAAAGTAAATACTCATTCTTTTCTGTCAGTTTAAATCCAAGATCAGTTGGAATAGCAATGATCTGACTTCCTTGCCAGTTTTATTTTTAGAAAGCAAAGCTAAGTTTTGAAAGTTTCTGAATGTTAAATTTCACTGAGAGGGTTATTTTTTTTAACTGAAAGTTGATATTGGCATCTTTTTTGGTCAATGCATTCTCTATAATTGTGTTCTGTTTGAGTTAATTAAGACTTTTGCTTATTTGGTTTTGTTTCTCAATTTATGCGGGAGTATTATTTGTTTTTGGGACTGCAGTTGATATTTAACCATATGTTAATATATGCTGTAAAGCATAAAATAGAAACATGTTACATGATGCATTTCTGAACATAACGAAACACTTCTGAGGAAACATTTTATAAACAAACAAACAAACAAATAACAGAAGTAGAGCCATTACTTTTGGTTCTTAGATTCAGGATAATATTTCATGGGTTTTTAATAACAATCACTGAAAACAAAAATGAAAATTCTTATAATTAGAAGAACAAAATTTTTTTTTGCTACTTTCAGGGATTTGGAAACAGCAGGCAACATTTGAGATTTTTATAAATAAGCTACTGGGTATCTATTTTAATTTACTGAAGAGAATTCATAAAAGTTTTAGCAGAGACAGAAAGACAGGGAAGGCTAGACACCAGTGTGTAAGCAGTAACCCATAGTGAATTACATATTATTTAAAGACACAATATGATATTGGCTGTTTTGGGGAATAACTGTTACAAGGTTAAACCCAGTATAAAGTAGTGGTAACTCATGATAAACCAACATTAGATGTAATAGAATAATCATAGGAAGAAAACCCTGCGTAGCAATGATAGAGTCGATACCCACAACATTGCAAATAATCCAACCACCAATTTTGCCCTTCCATAAAATACTTACGTATTTGGTCAAAGCCCACTTTTGCCAAGAAGACCAAGGCACTGTGAGAAAAAAGTATGCTGTTCCAAGATGCATTATGCAGCAGGGACAATATTATTACAGAAGACGGAGTATTACTATCACTGAACAAATGAAGGGAACAAGCGTTAAAAATAATCAAAGTTAACTATAAATACTTACAAGAATCAATATTCAGAAAATTTTGAAAAAAACAAGAGCATTCTTTTGGAAACAAGTTATAGCCTCACCAAACTGACATTCTCCAGTTGTGATAGCGCTCTACAGTCAGAGTGTACTACAGAAAGTACATTCTCTTTGAATTCTATGGTTTTATGTATCAGGACATACATAAAAATCGCCTGGTCTTTAGCGGTTCTTAAAAGTAGGTAAATACAATCTCAAATGAACATATATTTATTTTACAAAAAGAAGGCCAAAAAGGTACTTTACTTTTCACATGACTGATAAGTGATGTAAGTTTAGCTAGTATGCTTAGTAGCCTTTGATGGGGGTTAGGGAGTTGTTTCTGATTGGTGTAAAGTTGGAGCAAAATGATTTGACCTTGAAAATAGTCCAAATGATCTGATCTTGATCGAAAAGACTTTTGAAAAATATGTCCTGCTATCAACAATAATTTTAGATGTATTGCAAAAGATGGGATGGGAGAAGAAATAGCATGTTAGAAACAGAATTTTGTAATTACCCAGTTCTATAAACTAGAACACTGGGACTCATGTAACCCAGTAGAACAGCTCAAAAGCAAATGTCTTCACTGTTGTGGCTTCAGAAGAAAAACACTTTTAAAGTTAAAGGGATAATGCAATGGTCTAGTCACGGGAGAGAAGAGTTCTCAGCATGAGATAGTTCTGATCCCCTGGTGCTTTGTAATGATTTCCAGAGGTTACATTGATGAACAATAATAGGAATGGATGAAACAAATCAATTTGATTGGATAATTGAAATAATTTGTTTGTTGTAATCTGCAACAATTATGCTTTCTGCTACTTTCATTGAAGCATAATGGCAACTGTGTTAACTCATTCTCATATTTTTATTGTGGTTAGGTTACATGCTTTTGTAACTTGTCAGATTTACAGCCACTCTTCTGTCTGTATTAAAAGTCAAACAGAGGTTACATAACTTTAAAAATATAAATTCAGTTTATATTTTAATAAGTTGGTTAACAGCTGTCAAAAGTTACATGAGTGTATTCTATAGCCCAAGAAATAAAACAGAAGAAGCCCCTGCGGAGAATTCATGTAGTCATTTACTAAATATTTTCCCCAATCTTGAATTATTTTTTCAATTTCTCATTTTATGCTTCAAGAAATAATTTAATAGAAATAAAATTTATGACTATTCATTGAAAATGCTATAAAATACATTCCTGATTGAAAACATGAAAAATGAAAGCCATATTTTCTAAGGATTGGATTTATTGTCTTTAAAATTCACTTGAAATTTGCTAAAGCTTTTTTTAATTTTAGAAAAGTATTTCTGATTGCATGTCTGTCTCTGTCTCTCTATCTCTGTTTCTCTCTCTCCCTCCCTCTCTCTCTCTCTCTTTGTATGTGTTTTGAAACATTACAGCCTTCCAAGGATGTGGCCTAGTGAAAATTCAAAGTCAGCTTGTATTTGCATAATAGTGACCTGTACTTTGTCAATTTATTTCAAGAACTCCTTATGTGATGTCATCGGGGTTAAAAGCCAATTAAAATATAGAACAGTTTCCAGTGGCTGAAAATAAAATCTTTTCGAATCTTATGAAAGAAAATATTTATTTTGTCAGATGGTTTTAAAAATGCAGTAATCAAGAACTCAATATTTTGTGAATGAGGAGCCAGACTGGTATTTACCTAGTGCTGTCACTTGAGTAATGTTTTTGTTGTTCTTTCTGATAGAACAGGATATCTCTTGTAGGAAATCATCATTGTTTTTCACAAGCCAGAATATGCCCTTTTCCACAAACACATACTCGTTTATTTCATGGTAGGGATGACTACAATATTGACCAGTTGACTTGCCAAAAACAACCTTACTTAATCTGGAGTTTTCCAGTTAGATTGAATTAACTTTGCCAAATGGAAGCTCCCCTACCTGGGAATTCTCAGATAGTGTATAGTGCAACATATCCGATTGGGAGGTTGGCCTACTTGATATCAACAATGACAGTAATATTGTTCAATACACATGAATAGCTACTGTTTTTAGAAGGGCAAGTTGAACAGAGGTTAGAGTAAGGACATCCACCTGCACAGTGAATTGGAAGCTTAAGAAATTTGTTCTTCCTGTCCTAGAATAGCATCTCTCACCCCCCGGAGGTACATGTGGCTCCCACTCTCCAAGTGTTCCGGAAGTCCCTTAAGGTCTGGCTCTGCTCCCAGGCTGGAGTTAGGGTTCTGATGGAACCACTGTCATGTTTGGTTAATATTATTGTTGTTTTCTTCTCTGGGCAGTTAAATTTTGTTACATTTTAAACTGGTTTTTAGTTACATATTTGATTTTTTTATAAGCTGCCGAGGATCCTTGTAGAATCAGATGGCCTTGAAAAATAAAGTAGCCTAGTGATTTTTATCTCTTTGCAGCTGAAAAAATGTCCAAGTTGTAGCAGAATTTTTCTTCATTAACCCCATTCTAAGATATCTTTATGTATCTTACATATAGAGACCTCTATATACTGAGGGTTTAAAACTTTTTTCAGTCTTTAGAACCTCAGAAAAAGAAAAAAAAATATCAGAGTTCCAGTTTAAGAGACAAATTGTAGTGACATAGAACTGGGAGTGTTTTAATGAAGTTGTTGTTGTTGTTGTTGTTGTTGTTTTGCTCTTAGTTTCCCCCAGTAATGGAGTCCCGTTCAATTTTTGCAAAACCCTAGGTTTGCTCAGAACAGTTTATAAAACCCTGCTAGAAAGTACCTGATAATTTCACTGGATTCTAGAAAGGGAATATTCCTGCATAGGTGGTCCTCAAGTTACAATTAATAGAGACTGCCTATTACAGTCAAAGTCATGACAGTTGTAAAGTAGATCAGCCATTTTTTGTGACTTTTTTTTAGTGAGCGCTGGAAAAACCAAACCCATGGTTCGCTATGCGCCAGATTTGCCAAAACCATTGTAAAACATGGTCCTATTACTGTGGGACACTGCAAATGACTGTAAATGCCAAGCACCCAAAGTGTGGTCTTTTTCACTGGGTGTTTGTGTGTAAGTATTTTGAATCAGGCTGTAAGTGATCCCCCGGACAGGTCCATTGTTAACTTCAAATGGTTGCTTAGTGACCGATTGTAAATGAAGAATTACTCCTACTCATCATTATTTTCTACTTCCTGATGTTTCAGATCTCTCTTTTTATATCATATTTTAACCATTTAACCATCTTTTCCCATTCAGTTGGGTGTAGAAAGAGGTTTGATTGGCTAGATACTTTCTGCTTTTGTCAGGTGATATCAGAGATGGAGCATATCACTTGACTGGATAAAACAACAGTCAACTCCCCTAAGAGGCTGGCCTTAAGTGCCTGTATTTTCTATAAAATTGGGAAACTATTACTTCAAAACTAAACAAACAGAATACTCTATCTGGAAGCATCAAAATAAAGGAATAAGAACGTTCTGATATCATCTTTGAAATGAATCTTCCATATGTTCTAAAACGCAGGATCATGATTAAGCAGGTAGAATGTATATTGCTAATTAGAGATTTTATTCAAAATGTTTGTAATAATTGTTTTTTTGGTTTTGTCCCCTTGCTCATTTTTTTTAAATAAACATTAAGACTGCATAATTAGAGCACATATCTTCTCTTTCAGGATTTTATTTTATTTTTTAAAAAGATATATATTTCTGTATTTTAGGCAGAATGATATTTTGTTGTTGTTGTTGTTGTTGTTGTTGTTGTTGAAGCTGGGCTGTAGAGAAAAGTTTGAAAAGGGGGCCAAGTGTACCTTAGCTAAACAAACTGAGATTCATCCTGATTGGTTTTAGGTTACTTTTTGAAGAAAGACTCAATGACAGGTATGGCTGTCTCCCACCCTTAGATACATGACATGTTATAAAATATTGTTTATTTGGAAAATGGCATATATCTTTCGTGAATAATTACAGCAAACAGATATCTCCATTTTATAAAAATCTGAATTTAGAATAAGGAATCGTGATACACAAGAATCTGGTTTATTTTTCAATGCATAACAAAAAAGTAATACACTGCACTTACTGATATAACAGGCACAAAAGGAAACTTTATATCCACTGCCGAATAGAACCGTATTAGATCAATACATCTTTATTCAAAAAACGAATGGATTTTGCTTTCAAAAAGGAAACACTGAAATAGAATATATGGGCTTAAAGGTTAGATTACTTGGGCTCCCATCTAATACATAACTGGCCACCAAGTATAAGTACTAAATAACTTCTTTAATGTTATATTTATTATTTGGATAGTTAATGAGCAAATTGACAATCACTATATGAATCAGTAGATGTTTTCTTGCAATATATGGTATAGATATTTATCTCTAATTATCACATCTGAAAAAACCAATTTGTAAATAAGGACTAGTCAACTAGTCAACTCTAGTTCTTTCTTGAAGAAAGGACACCCCTCCCCAAAACCAAGAAAATGGCTAATCTTGTGGCCCCCAACCTTTTGGACACCAGTGTCTGGTCCCATACTGAGACATTTTTCTGTGGACCAGAAGGGGTGTGCTTTTGTGTGCTGCCTGGTGCATCTCACAGATGGGACTTTGCTTGTTTGCATGGCCCGGTTTCTGGCATGCTGCAGTCCGGTACTGGTCCACAGACCAGGAGTTTGGGATCCCTGAGCTAATGAGTTCTTTTTATTTCTTTTAAGACAAGAAATGCATGGAAATTTCCAGGAGGTTTGTCTGAACCAGGTGAAGACATTGGTAAGTATTTAGCTATAGAAATTATTACATCAGTTATAAATTGGTGCCAAAACTTGCAGATTTGAGAACTCAATTGTAATTTGTGATATACCTCAATAGCTCTCTTCAAAAAGGATGTATACCGTATATTCCGGCGTATAAGACGACTTTTTAATCCAGAAAAATCTTTGCAAAAGTAGGGGGTCGTCTTATACGCTGGTAATTAGGGCTCGGAGATCAGTGTTATCTTTAAAGTCAGTGACTGCAATGGGCAAAAAAACCCAGGCGGAGTATTGCTCACGGAGAGAGAATGCAAAATTCCTTATCGGCTCCGATCTGTCTCCTCCGCTTCCCAGCTGATTTCA
>JANHGD010002042.1:29723-39907 GCA_027560375.1 Imantodes cenchoa
GTATAAGACAAGGTATTACTCAGACACTGAAATACCCCTTAGATTTTGTGCTCAGCCTCCATATCTTCCTGAGTAGACTTTCCTTTTCAGCCACACCTTTTTCTTTTCCTCTGGTTTAACAGTATTTTTTTTACTGATTTTATGAGATTTTCAATGAGTTTTTAATTGTTTAGCCAACTTGATTCTTCCATTAATAAACAGTTTAATAACAAATAAGAAGACAGACAGAAGCAAGAGTTCCTCTTTGAGAGAGATGGGCAGTTTGGCCCTTGACTTTCCGAGGTGGGCTCTCCAATGAGACAGGAGACGTGCCGACAGCTCCCTCTTCTTCTTTGGACCCACTTTCCTTCTGCAGGTGGTTCGAAGAGCTCGACGCCATTTCTTCTCCGGCTCGCGCCTTTTTTTGGCGCGCGACCGCCACGGTACCTCCACGAGGATGTCACACCATTCGCTCTTACAGGAGCTAATTATTATTGCGGGACAGTGGCCCTTCGATGCGCGCAACCAATCAGAGTGGCGGAAGGCGCGTGCTCATGGTCACAAAGGACCGTTAGCTGTCGTCTTCAAACGGTCACTTGGCTCGTCGTCTTCCTCTGTGCCATATCGCATAACGAAGCAGATATTTGTTTTATCTATTTATTTATTTTAATGTGAATTTATTCGCTGCCCAACTCCAGTAGATTCGGGGCAACTTACAAAAGTAGAAAAAAAAAATCAAACCACGTTAAAAACAGCAAAAAAGACGGATAGCTTGGACTAAAATAGCTTTCCCCTCAGATATTCTGAAATCTAATCCGCAAGGACTACTGAAAACTAAAGACTATACAAAGAAACTGTTGATGCTTACATAAACAGAGAAATAGAAAAATACTGAGCAACTGACCAATATTGCTTCAATTTGGAAAACTTTCAAAAGCCATAACTCCTTCCTGGAGCTATCCTACATCTTCTATAACTCTTCAATTTTTTAAACAAAATTAAAGCTAACTAACTAAAAAAGATGAGGAGAAAAAAGAGACTAAATCTAAAAATGTAGAAAGAAAAGAAAGGCAAAAATATAGTGTCAAATTAATCCATGTCTTTTTTTCTAATCAAAATTGTTAATTTTGCAATCTTGGCAAGTTCTACTATTATCACTATCTACTCTTCCATTCTGGATAATGTCAAATCTTTCCATTATTGCATCTATGAAGCCTTATTGCTGTTACCATATATAAATTTAAAATTCTGTGTATTTTTTCCTAACTTTTTGTCAATCACCCCCAAAATAAAGTTGATTCAGTGTATTTAAAATCATCTAAATTAACAAATGCATTCGAATCCATTTTAAAACCTTTTTACATGTCCACCAAGCTTGATAAAAAGCCCCTTCTTATTTTCAGAGTGAATTCAAAATATCTTTACATTTTAGATATTTTTTTCTGGTGACAACCACCAATTAGACACCATTTTATACAAATTCTTTTCCTCCCTCTCTTTTCCATTTGTATGTTCTAGCCAGATTTTGTAGCCTATGTTATACAGAAAGTCAGTTTGGTCTGGTGGTTAAGGTACCAAGCTAGAATGGAAAGGGACTTTTCACCTAGACCCAGCTACAAGCCAGGAGACCATGACTTTTAGTCCTGCTTTAACCATGGAAGCCAGCTGGGTGACCTTAGTCCAGCCAACTTCACCTCACAGGGTGGTTGTTGTGGCAAAAATAGGAGGATTAAGGTTTATTGGGTATATTCACTATCATGAGTTATTTGGAAAAATAAAGGTGGGATATTTAAAAAAATAAAATACATTATTTTAAAAATCTAATAAACAGCAAAATTGAATGAGACAAAACACAGCCCCTAGACAAATAATAAAATATCAAACCCAGGCCTGGGACCAAAGTTTCAGGGCTTTCTAGAACTCCAGGAGAGGGGACATCTTCCTAAAGGGATGCTGTTCCAGAGAGTGGGAGCTGCAATAGAGAAAGCACATTTTCTTGGTTCCACAAGATGACAGTGTTTAATGAAGAGGACCTAAAGGCACTTACTCTGCCAGAATGTACTGGGAAGGCAGAAACGATTGCTAACAAGTCATCTGTCAGATACCCCGGCCCTATAGGCCTATGCCATTTAGTACAGGATCTGATAGGTAATAATAACTAGCACCTTGAGTTGCACTTGGAAGCCAACTGAAAACCAATGCCACTTGTTTAGCAGTGGTGACGTAGGTATACTTAAGGTGACCATTACTACACACGCTGCTGCATTTTGAACAAGCTGTGTCCTCAAAGGGGGGGGCGGGTCTTCAAGGGCAGCCCCATATACAACGCATTTCAATAATCCAATCGTGAATTGAGCAGGGCATGAGTAACTGACGTTTAATAAGCCTGAAGAGCTTATGTATTGTGTACATATGAAAAATACAAAATGTGTACATACATACAAAAATATATGGAAAGTCAAGTGACTTTTTAAAAGTAATACCTTTTTAAAAAAAATTCTTACCCTTCTATTATTACATATACTATCTAAAGAACTATGATTATTGAGCAAACTTCAGTACAATCAATCAAATGATTTTTTTAAAAAGTTTCTGATGCTGAAAATGACTCCCAGCCCCTGGAAAAAATTGATTACATCCAGCTGTAGAGTCTAAATTACCAGTTCTTAAATAAAGATATTTTTATATTGCATTTTTTTCAAGGAGTACCAAAATACTGTACTTAAAATAGCATATATATAATTTTATAAATATTATAAAATAAATGAATATGGGAGGAAGTAGTCATTACCGATAAAAAGTTTTTAGGAAATGATCCATGCAGAACCTGAATCCTGGCAGGGCAATATTCAATTTTATCTAGTTGTTGGTAAATATTCTACAGTATGTCAGTTCACAAAAACTAGGTTGCAACTCGCAAAATCACCTGAAGATGATGAGGAAGGACAAGCACATTGTCTTTGACATCACACCGCTTTATATTTTTTCCTTTCATGCATTTTTTCCACAAACTAAAGGGAAATTCCAGGGAAATATTCTGAATAATCCACACAAAAATAAGCTCCAGTTAAATGGTTATTTATTTGGCTAAATGTGCTTAAGATCAGGCTACATTAGAGAATTCAACCCAGATGTAGCTAATCCCCAGATGGCAGTGCAGTATCACACTAGAGAGACTAGCTATTGGCACTGAGATTGGGGCTCCGTGTCATCAATACTCTTATGTGAGATTTCTAATTTTGCTGTATGTGAAAATAATTTCAGAATTTGCTTTGACACTATTTTTTACGGATAACTTTTGTTTCTCTGATAGTAAAACTAAACAAACACATTGCAAAAAAATGAATGAAAAATACAAAAGTAGCACAGGTTCTTTAGGAAAACGAAGGAATAGAATCCAAAGTTTGTTTATTTATTCACTTATAGATCTCAAACAAGTGATTCTAGGTGGTAAACAATCAAAAATAAACTAATTAAGAACACAGTACAAAAAGAAAAACATACATGCATACATATATACATACATATATTAGCTGATATTACAATCTGTACATGTTCACATAATCAAGAAATGGGGCCCTTCACAGACTTGGGACTCCAGACCCAGGCCCATAACCAGGTCTTCAAGGCCTTCCAAAAGGCCAACAGGATGGGGCCCTCCTAACCTTAGGAGGGAAGATATTCTAAAGGAGAGGTGCTATGCACCCCATCCAGGCCCCTACAGGCTCCAGGCACTGTGTCAGCACTGTCAAGATATACAGAAACATGACTAGATGAGCTGTAACTACCATATTGTAAGGCTACATTAACTACAACTTATTATTATTATTCTTTATTTAATTTCTATACCGCCCTTCTCCCGAGGAACGGTGTACAGCCAAGAATAAAATACAAAATATAAAACATAATAAATAAGCTAAAAGTACATTAAATATAATGGCTGCCAATTAAAATCCAATTAAAACCCAACTATAATTTCAAATTTACAACATTTACTGAGCCAGACCGGATTGCTGGAACTTGCAAGTCAGAAGGCACAAACTTCTACTTCTTTAAACACTTGATCAATTAGTGTCTTTTCTAAGTTTCTTCCTTTGACCATTAAGTGAATAGGGGCTCCTGCCTCTCTTTTCTGCTTGTTTCCTAGCCAGCATCTCTTCCTCAGTTCTCCAAGGTCATCCACACATTCAATTACAGTGTTCCACCACCTATAAGTGAGAGATAAGAAAAGGGTAGCATGTTTTCTCATTGTCCCTCAAGGTCACTCTCACCTACCATTACATACTGCTATTTGTTGCCATGGACCTCTTGCCACAGATTTTGGCTGTTCCACAGGTCTCTTCTGACACAGGCAGCCTCACAGGTGCCCTGTTCTTGATGGAGGTCTTTTTTCCTGAAGAGCAGCTTCCTTTTCCTTGGGTTGTCCTTTGCGGGGAAATCTAAGAAAGGAGAGACAGGAGCTTTCTATATTCTCCTCCCCATTTGCCAATATCTGATATGTAGATAAGTGCTACTGAACAATCTGGAAGGTTCACAGAATAATCCCATAGAAGCAGAAAAACATGTGGGAAGTCAGTGTGGACTCAGGAGCTTCAAGAGAAGAGGTGCTTAGTGAGCAAGGGAACACTTTGGCCTCTAACTTGTCTCAATGCCCAACCTTGAATCTGAAATGATGCAAAACTAGCTCATGTATAACCTTACATGGAGAAATCCACTCTAAGGGAAGTCCTTTCCTTCCCTTCTAATGTCCCATCCCAAAACTATGCATCTACTTGCCACACCACACCATTTCACTTTTTAGAATTCTTATCAATAATAAATTTCACTTATTTTCTCTGAGACTTGGTACTGTCCTCCTGATGGCACATTGTTGTTTCTGGAGAAGTTTGTGTAGGTTTTGTCAATCATTGTCAATGATATGGAATGCCTATCTTGGCTAATATTAACTGAACATCCTGCTCTCTGTTCTATTTAAGTATAAAGATTACTCACTCTGCTCTTTGTTCTATTTAGGGTACAAGTTACTTACTCAGTTCTTCTATTGTTCTATTTAAGAGCAAAGGTTAAACTAGCTATCACGTGTTCACCTATACGTTTGACACGATCTGTCTGTATGCTGTATGTTAACCATTTATCGCATTGTTACTAGTTAGCTATCTTTGGGGTAAGTCAGTGCTTCTCAATTATTTTCTGCTACGCCCCCACTTGGAAGAAGTAAACATTTTGCACCCCCCCAACTCTCCGATCTGGGCCCCAAAGGAATTTTAGAATTAATATTTATTATTTTATTTATTATAAGCTGGGGAAGGCTGCTCTACACTGGGAATAACCTGGGAGTAAGTCACACTGAACTCAGTGGAGCTTGTTTTCGGTTAGGCAGGCATAGGCTACCGTGGTTAGGGCCCTCTGTTGACACGGGGCCAGGCTAGCTTAATCAAGCCGATGTTTTGGGGTCACCGGCCTGGCCCATAAGTGCCGCCTCGGCCAGGCACTCACAGCAAATGGTATGGAAGGAGGCTTTAGGGTGCCGTTTGAAGCTTTCGCCCAGCTGCAGAGGATGCTCCTCCTTGTCCAGCAGCAGGTGTGCCACGACATTCATGGCTACCGTGGCGCCCGCCAAGAACAAGAAGAACCCAAATAGCCGCCCCGGCCCGCCTGGCCGCCTTGTCTTCTGAGCATGGAGAAGCATGCAACTGGGAAAACACTTCCCCGTCTGGGGGAATCGATCAAGAGGGACCACAAATGTTCCCTGAAGTCACACGTGCCCCCCTTGGCATTGCTCTGGGCCCCCCCAGGTGGGCGCGCCTCACTATTTAAGAAGCACTGGGGTAAATCAATCATTATAATTATGCACACAATTAGATTGCTATAAAGAATAAACGCAACTGAACGAGAGAGAAGCTTCTGAGCATAGAAGCTTCTGAGCACAGAGGTTTTATTAGCTCAGAGAACTTCTTAGCTCAGAAAAGCTTTGCTCAGAAATCATGTCTACGTGTTCATGATTACTACAGTTTGAACACCAGTTCTTGGATAGTTTGTGGTCCTAACCTTCCTTGGTTTTCTCCCCAAACAGGAAAAACAGTTTAAAAATTCCCCAGAAGAGAGACAAAGGTATCTAAGGAAAGGAATGGATTAAAGCATTTTTTTTCCATAATCACTTTGCTTCAATTGAACATTTATGGTCCTAGCCTTCCTCGGTTTTCTTTCAAAACAGAAAAAACAGTTTAAAAATCCCCTAGAACAGAGAAGAAGAAATCTAAGGAAAGGAATGGACTAAAGTGTACTTTCCAGAATCATTTTCACTCATTTGAACATACTTCGATCCTGTAACAATATCTATGATGAAGAAAGCCCAAAGTGGAAAAATAGTGCTTCTGGGGTAAAGCTGATGTTTTAACCGTGATTTGATTTTGTGTGATCTGTGTGTTCCATGGCCACATTAGTATCAAATTTAAGAAACCTAATTCAGAAATTTAAGAATGCCATTTCCTGATTAGTTGGAAAAATGATCATTCCAGTCTTTTACACCAATAAGGAATGAAAATGTCCAGAGCCCAGCAGCTCTTGTGGAATTCAACTGACATCTTAAAAGGGACGTTTTCACTCACTGAGGACAGTGTGTAGCTCAGAGTTAAGCCCAGGGGTAAATGCATGAGTTCACAAAAGCCCTGGAGTTTTCAAAGAGATTCCAGGCCTCCTTGCCATTGAGCATTATGGGGCGCTGGTCCTGATCACATGTTCCCAAATTTTTGCATCCCAGCAATGCCAGATTGATGTCTTTGGATAGTTAGCTGCCTAAAATCACAAAAACAGCCTTTGCCCCATTTTTTGTCCAGGGGAACTGGCCTTTTGGATGTAGACTGCTTTTTAATGTGGAAACTCCATTAAGCTAGCTAATTAAGCAAGACTGATTGATGCACTCATGATATGGCATTTGGAAGCATGTTGTCAGTGGGTGTCCCTACATCTCTGTCTCTCAGGTCAGCTCGCATCATTGTTTCTGCTTAGGTGAAGACACCTTCCTTGTGCTCTATCACAACATTAAGATAATTCCTTAACATCAGAATTTGTTTCTTTCTTTATCACTGTTCAGCCTAGTTATGCTTCTCAGAACTGTAGACCAATTGGCCAATGTTAATTTAAGGCAGAGAAGTGAGAGATTTCCCAGAAGGCTCCCATGGAAGGCAGAAAATCTCACAAGAAGGCAATGCGGGCAGAGATATTTCAGTAGGAAATTGGTGGGTCAGAAAAGGTTTGGTCTGTGCTGTAACTCTGAGCAACCTGGCATTTGAGAAAAGAGAGAGTATAAATCTCTGTGAATGAGCCATTCTTTTTCTACCATTCTCATCTCAGTTCCCCCATCCCAGGGCAAAAGCTCCATGGGTTGTTTGGAGCCTGATATCAACAAAAAAAATTTCTCCTTTGTTGTACATAGTGACTGATATCTTGCACTAGGTGTATTGTTCCCGCTGGACAACTTTGAATATCAGCTCACAGATTTCTACAACCAATTTCCCCACACACCTTCTCCCTCCAAAGGAGGAAAAAACCCCAATGAGAAAGCCCTACCACAGAGAGGCAGAAGACCAAGGGCAATAAAGCATTCCAAGAAAACATGCCTAATTTATGGCAAGTTAAAGGAAGTGTGGGATTATAAAACGTACCTTTTTACCCCCCCAAAATAAGGTGAAAACTTGGGTGCGTCTTATACACCGAATGCAGCCCCACCCACCAGGGGTGGGTTCCAATTTTGTTTACTACCACTCTGTGGGCGTGGCTTGATTTTGTGGGCATGGCTTGATTTTGTGGGAGTGGTTTGGCAGTCATGTGACTGGGTAGGAGTGGCTTTGCGGTCATATGACTGGGTGGGGGTGGCTTGGTGATCATTTGACTGGGTGGGCATGTGACTGGATGGGCATGGCCAACTTGACGTCACTCACATCAGGGGTTAGAGTTAGTGTGCCTGGCCTCTCCTCGCCTCAAAGGCCTCAACAAGATACAATTTCCCTTTCTATTTACTACTATTGAACATCCAAAATATACTATTTAATCCTATATACATATATACTTATGTACATATTACACACAGGCACACAAAAAGATACATTATATACTATATATACTGTATGTGTATGTGTACATACACACACACATACACACACACACACACACAGAGAGCTCATATTCAACCTCACTTATTGCATTTGGCAAAACACACCCAGAGTCCATTCAGTCATCTACTGAATGCCAGACATCAGTTTATAATGAGGGCTTCCTCACACGTGATTCATTAATGGTTGAGCGGTTTGATCTGGTGTGCTTTACTGAAACCTGGCTGAAGGGAATGCTCTCATAAATGTGCGGAGCACATGCTGGGTCCCTTCCATTAAGAAATTTCAACTGATAAGACCCAGGAAGACATTTCTTCTTTTTGGGGTATTTATATATTGTATACTGGATTTAAAAGTGTTGTCCAAATATTTCTAGGATGTCATCTTTAAAAAAACATTTCAACTGAGATAAAGTATCTAGAATGAAATTTTAGTAGTAGATAATGGACAAAATAGATTATGTTTTTCAATGTACACCAGAACTTCCCATACTTTTCTCATTCCCTTACCCAGTTTGAATGGAGCACATCCATCTAGTAACAGATGCCAACTCAGAAATCACAGGTCCTATGGAATCAACTTTATGCTTTAATAAATCTCTAAAATCCATCAACTAGAGTCAAGTGGAGAATATACCAACATGCATATTAAATGCTGCGTAGGATATTTAAAAACATTTGTAATCAGTGCCAAGACTATACTCATAAGTCATTTCACACAAATATCTACTCCTTATTTTTCCTCGAAACAAAGATGTTGAAACAAAGTATTTTGTTTTAACATCTTTTGGGAATAGGGTAGGATAAGTTTTTTTGTTATGCTACTTTAAATAATTGTAAATTAATAACCTTGCTGATTTATTGAAAAAGATTATCTAGTCACCAATTGATAATCCTAATTTACTTTCTGCCCATCAATGAAGTATTTGAATATGAGAATAAAGCAAAAATCTGTCTATTTGATGTCATACCCCCAGAAGAAGAAGAAGGAAGGAAGGAAGGAAGGAAGGAAGGAAGGAAGGAAGGAAGGAAGGAAGATGTGTTTGTGTGTGCTTGTGTGTCCGGGTAATCATCAGGGAGTGATTTGAATTCTAGAGACACTTTACCCTATATAATCTTTAACTTAGAAAAACTACTTTAGGCACAAGAGAAAATATAACATTTATTTCTTGGAACAAAAACATTCAGGCAAAACCTGGTTTTGGAGACCAGCTAAAAATAGCAAAGACTTTTAATGTTCTTGTTAGAAATGTTTGTTCTATTTTTATTCTTTTAAAACTCTTTTTTTTAAATTGCATGAGGAATTTATAGTCTTCAGATGGTTTTATTGTTATTTCTATACCCTCTGAAAATTTTTTTAATGGTGTCAGAATAACCCTGGACTTGAATATGAATGAATACATCAGCCTGAGATGATAGTTTTCAGTCTTCCTGCAGCTCGTGACATTTGTTTAGTAGACTTCAAAGCTTTTATGAACCAATATTTTATCCTTTAATTTTTGAAGCAGATTCTCAGTTATGAGTAGGAGTGGGTTTCGGATTCTGCTACTGCTGGTTTGCTCAGGGGCGTGACGCATGAGTGGGTGCATGCGCAGTACTAAAGAAAGTACTAAAAAACAAGATGGCGCCACTGAGAGAACTGGCTTGGGGACATGGCAGGCCTGGGTCACTGCCGGTTCCAGCAACCCAGGCCGCCAAGTTACTAACAGTTCTATAGAACTGGTCCGAACTGGTAGGAACCCACCTCTGGATGAGCATCACTGGATAACAGGGAGCCCACCAGATGTTTTTGATCTACAATTTTCAGCATCATTCACCATTGTTTATACTAGATAGGAGTGCTGGGATGAAGTTCAACAAGATCTGGATTGTTGAACAAACATCTGCATTCCAGAAGACAATAAAAATGAACAGAAATTATAATTGTAAGCAGATCCATTTTTGTTTTCATGAGTCAAAATAATTGTAATCTACAGATGATCACTTCTGTTGTAACTGTATAACATGAATATTGTATCTTTATAGCAATAGCACTTAGACTTATGTACCGCTTCATAGTGCTTTACAGCCCTCTCTAAGCGGTTTACAGAATCAG
>JANHGD010002042.1:69544-88025 GCA_027560375.1 Imantodes cenchoa
CGATTATCTGATGACGCGATAAGGGCAGCAAAGTAGTTAGTCTTCGTTGTCCTTATCGCCACTAGGTAGTCCCTAATATGGGCTCTTACAGTATGCAGTATGCAGACCAAGCCAAATCCAAAAATGCTAGAGAAAGAATTGCTGGCATTCAGACAAATCAGCCATAATAGACACATAGATATACAACCAGTCCTCACTTACTGACACCCAATTGGGATCAACAATTCCAGTGCTAACCACCACAATCATTAAGTGAAAAATCATGTAACCATTCCGGAATTGCAATGTCACTTCCACGTTGTTGTTAAATGAATCACTGGGATCATTAAATGAGATATCACATGACCGCAAATTGTATTTTCACTTCCGCTTTCTAAATTAATTCTGCTTGTTGGAAACCAGTGAAGCACAGAAATGACAATTACCTGACCATAAAATGCTCCAACAGCTATGAATGTAAGGACTGATTACAGGGGCTGTTTTCTTTTACATGATCGTGATTTTGAGCAGTTGCTAAACAGGGCAATGAATAACTGAGATTATCTGTAAGCCACATTTGCGCACCATTTAAAAAAAGACAACAAAAATTTAGGAAGGAAAACAGAAAGATTACAACATATCCTACACATTCAGCATCCTACATTTAGATAAGCAGGGATCAGTGCCAGACAGACAATTAGACAGAAAACAATACCCTAATCAAGGAACCACCAAGGGGGAATCCTCACCCCCACCAAAGCTGGTAGGACAAGCAACTGCATACAGGTAGTCCTTGACTTATGACCACAATTGAGCACCAAATGTTTGTCGCTAAGCAAGGCAATTATGTTCCTCTTTGCGACCTTTCTTGCCACGGTTGTTAAATGAATCACTGCAATTGTTAAGTTAATAACATGTTGTTAAGTGAACCTGGCTTCCCCACTGACTTCGTAAGCATGAAAAAATGACAAATTTTCACTTATTTTCAGTACCGTTGTATCTTCAAACAGTCACTAAATGAATTAAGTCCTTGACTTAAAAAAAGTAAGTCAAGGACTATCTCTATAAACAGGTAGCAAATCCCATGCTTAATAGCAGTGATGATGTTATCTAGTTGGGTAATGAAATGTCTGCCAGCAAACAACCAAGCTCATAGAGCACCAAGATTTCCACAATATGCAGTTATTCTGTCCTACTTGTTACTAGATTTTTTTTCTAGTAGGCAAGTGAGATTTCTCCCTGGAGAAAAGAATTGGAGACCTACAAATCAAAGTACACATTATCACTTGAAACTTACAATGATTGCACAATAAAAGCCTACTTTGGAATTACCCAACAATGTGTCTGAACCTGGCTTGCTCAACATTATAGTGACAATAATGCTTAGTTTATTTTATGCCTCAGCCATAAATATATTTTCTTAACAGTATATCTCGGAGAGTTAAATATGCTTATATGTTGCCAAATAAGATTCAATTGCAAATGGGAAAAGTGTAGTACTGCAATCTAACTATCTACCAGCTAACACCATGCATTATTTCTGTTATGTGAACAGTACTGAAGAGGTTTCAATTTGTTTCACTTAGCTCTGCTAGCCTGATATTAAATCAATTTGGTTAGCAAATTACATAAATATTGCAAAACATTGGAGGATCTCAGCTCATAAGGCTATTAGTCATTGCACTAAGATCATGTTACAATGGAGATGTTAATCCGCTGGTCATTTTCTTTTTGCCTAGCAGCCTGCTGTGAAATCTGGTTTATAAATTCCCCAGCTGCTCTCTCTCACCATATGAAACATTTCGTTCTTGCTCTTATCCTAGAGGCAAATGTTTACAAATTAGATTTTAAAGCTAATATCAAATAATTTACCTTTTAGTTATTTAGGTGTGGTAAGAATGTTTTCTTACTCAAGATTGTGCAATTCAGCATTCTCCCTAATAGGAAATTGGACTTGTGGCATATGGTTTTGAAGTCCCAGATCCCACATGTTCATGTCACAACAAACAATGGAACAAAATCTCGTAAGAGTGAGGAAAATAATATTTCCCTATCTTTCATCCTATTAGTTATCTAATTGTACTCCAAAAGGTTGCAAGTTAAGCTTTGATTCAAAGTATAATATGTTTACAAAGGCTTAGGTTTTTGTGCGCATGCAATGATCTGTCTCTGTTCTGGAGAGACTGCAATTTTTTCATTCCCCCTCAGATATGTTCACTTCTGTTGCTAGATGAGATCAGGGGCAGGTATCCATTTTATGGCCCCCAGCAGCACTTTTAATAATACTATTTTTGGCAGCTAGGCACTGCAAAGGGTTGGGCACTTACATCATACAAACGGACAAGTTTGTTTTTGTTTTATTTTTTTGGTTAAAGTGCACTATACAAAGTGCACAAATAAGTCGGCAGGAATCCGTGTCAGGATTTTCAGTGACTGGCGATCAGATTTGAATTTATTCTTCTTTTGCACTACAGAGCAGGAAGAATTATTTGAAATCTTCTGCAAGTCGGAGGGTTCATATCTAAACAGGAGTACAATTTTTAATCAAATATGAATAAATAAAACTATTGCAATGTTTTAGTGTTTAAAAAAAGTCAGGTTGAATTCCTACCAGTTAAGAGCATGAAGATGACAGTATAATAACTAAAGAATAAATAATTGTCGCATTCTGAATACTAGTCTTGTTTCTAGCAGCATTTGTAGTATTTTTCCTAGATTTGAGCCACAGGTGCAAGGAAATGACTTCACATGTGAAGCATTAATCAGTTTGCTTTTCTCCCTTCTTTTTGACTGCAAGCTCAGTTATATTTTTAATAGTAGTTTTGTTTATTTTAGTTGAGTAGAAAGTAAGTCTGGAACTTAAGGAAGGGATTTTATTTTAAAATGAGTTCATTCTGATTTCTACTAGAGAATCCACTGAATAATATTTTTGATGAAATTTGTGTTATGGATGGAGTGCTGGTAACTATAAATAAATAGAAATGAATCTGAAGTGCTGATTCCACTTGTGTAATTAAGGCTGACGTTTAGTTTGGTGATGAAAAATGGATACCTTTGCTGAGTTTAATATGTTCATTATAACATCTGGTCAAATAAAGAAATAAATGTAACACTGAACTCCTAAATGTGTATATTAGCTAATTCATGCCTAATGTCATTGGTACGTGTTTAAAATACATGTTTTATCATGTTTTAATATTTTGAAAATCCAGTTTGCGTGCTCATATAAAGTACTTTTTTAGCAGCATGGAGTTTTTATAATGGTGTTTCAGAAGACATATTTATAAGCCTGAAAACATATTTGGATTCTGAAACCAGCCACATACTTTATATACATATATCCATATCCATATCGTTTGGATTTTTAAAATATGTTTTTCAATAATTAAAAATTGCATCAGGAAAAACATTACTCTATGATATAATTGCATTTGTATTTCATTTTAAATTATGTGGTTAGTTTGGAGAGCTTTGATAATATTTAGTTTTTGGTTTCTTCAATAGTCTGTCAAAAAAAACCCTGTATATACTAGTGTATCTTGGGCATAAAAATGTGAATTGAGAATTCATGTAACAATCTTGTGCAGTTGCATAGATTGATTTTACAGACATAAAACGTTTACATTATTTATATATTTAACAGTCAGCAGTATTTGGTTGATTTATTTCAAAATGGATTAACACATTTAAAACTAATTATAATACAGTTGAATAATAATCCAGTTTGGAAAATGTTGTACTATTCTCTAAAATATTGTGACATCTTTACATAGCCAAAGATACAGTAGGCTATAGATACAAAGAACTGTGCAGACAGAAGCGTGTTTTTCTTAATAATAAAAATAATCAGGGAAGCCCAGTCTATTGAAATCCTCAACTACATCTCTGTATTTTATATTAGGAAAGCGAAAAAGATGCCATTTGTAACCAGGTTACACAACTTAAATATCTTGATGGCCAGCTTATTTTCTCTTGTTAAAATATTAACTCTTCAACTTCTGAAACGTAGCTTACATAATACAATGGAATGTTCCATTGTCGTGTGTTATCCTGTGGAATGTAGTTCTGCAAGGTTTTTAAAATTTCTGTAGGATACTCTACTCTTTCCACCCTTTTTCTCATTTCTTCCCTTTTTCAATCGCCATTCGGCATTCCCTTGATCTAAGCATGTATACACCTCATAATGGGATATGTTTTTGTCTCTTCATATACATGTATAATATTTTTGTTCATGTTTCTGCAATTGTTGAGTTTATCCTGGGTCTATGGTTATTGTCTACTTGTCTTTGGATAATATTGAAATTACCAGATAAGTACTACGCAAGTTTACACCTAAAGTTCACAAACAGGAGATTAAATGTCACATATAAAAATATAACTGTAACTTTAATTTATATATAAACAGAGAAACATATGGAATTGTAGCTAGCAATACATATACCCTGTTTCCCTGAAAATAAGACCTAACCGGTAAAGCCCTAGCATGTTTTTTCAAGATGCTCATAAAATAAACCCTACCCCTAAAATAAGTCCCAGTTAAGATTGTCAAACAAAAGCCAAAAGAAAGCATTTAGTACCATTTCCCCCTGAAAATAAAACCTAACAGGAAAATAAGCCGTAATACGTCTTTTGGAGCAAAAATTAATCTAAGACCCAGTTTTATTTTCAGGGACGTACTGGTAGCTTTATTTACATTTAATCTTCTCTTTTATTGCAATTCACTGTACTATAGTATTCGTTGATTACGTTAAATTGATTATGAGAATGTATGAAAATATACTGCCCTTGTATTTGAGGAAGATACAAGTTAAAACTTGACATTTCATTATCTGCTTTTATTATATATGGCTTAGAATTTCATAAGCACATCTACTTTTTATGAATACTCAATGTCAAATGAATAGTTATAAAATGCTGCTATGAGTGCTTGTTTTTAACAATAACAGTATTTTATTATTTTTATCCAGGAATTTCTTCATTTATTACTGGAAGAGTTCCCCCAGTTAAAAGGGTATGTGAAAATGAGTCTAAACATCATGATTCAGTTATTTTATTTATGAAAACTTTGTGTATACATTTTCCAGGAATGTATTAAAGTTGCATCTCTGCTGCGGATATCTTAAGATAATCTTATATACCTAAAACACTAAGCAACTAGTACCATAGTTATGAATGATGTTGAATTTGAGTGTTTCGTAGCTATCTGTTAAATTATAAGGTGCTATATCTTTTATTATAAGAGAAGAAAAATACAGGGAAAGGAAAACCATAGAAAGAAGCTTCGGGTCCCATCATGGGATCAGAGTTTGGGTTTTTGAAATCAAAAACAGTTCTAAATTCAACTAAAATAAATGATCTCACTGGCATACATGAGTAGATTGTGTTTGTGATCAGCCCTAGCTTTTCATTTCCAAAAACTTAAAAAGGGAGAAGAGTGTCTCAAGTTCCAGTAAGAAAAAACAAACAAACGTGAAAGCCCCCTGCATTACAACAGCAGCAACAACAACAACAACAACAACAACAATTCATTTGTCAAGAGTGCTCTGCTTACTTGGTAAAACATTTTGGTTGAAGGACATTAATATTCTTGACAAAAGAATTTCCTGGAACCTATTGAGCTTCCATATATATATTTTCCTAACTAGCAGTTGGGATAGTTCCCGTTATATATTTTTTTGGCCTTGCTTTGTTTTCAATGTCCGCCCTCTGATTTTTCTGTCCTTAGCTGCAAAGCTTTGCCATTTACTTTGTATTAAAAGAACATTTTTATGGCTTGGTTTTTGTACAGTAAATTATGCAAACACATTGTGCTCAACTATGATATCAATTTTATTTCTACAAATGATGTGCTTAAACAATATTGTGGAAGTTTTTAATGAATTTGTCTTTCTTGCTAAAAAAAAGGTATTTCTGTTTTTCTTGGTGAAATTAATTTGTTTCAGTGAGTTGGACTTAGGATCTCTGTATAAACTTAACTCTCTTTCCCTTTTCTAAATTTCATCCGTTAAGATTTTACTAAAACTAGGAAGCTAATGGCTTCTTAAGAATATGCCAAGAATATTTTAATTTCCAGTAAAAGTAGTGGAAATTATATTTCTTTTTCCTTCAGAAAGAAAGGCAGGATTTCAGTTCTATTTATTTTACGGCCAGACATATAGTATGCTGCCAGAATTATGAATAATGAGAAGATAAAGTGGGGTGCCAAAAATAATAGATCATATTTATATAACGTATACTCTCATCTACACTTATATGTCTGACAATTATGATTTTTCCCACTAATTACAATATAAGTTTTAATTATTAACACAAAATTAAGAAAAGAGTTGAGCTTTGTACTTGTAAAATGAAATATGTTAATTTGGATTTAATTATATACAAATATTTCTTTGATCTGAAAGAAGTTTAGATTTTGTTCTATTACTTTTCTCCATCATAAAAATACTTGTTTTTATCACACAAGAGTTTTCTTTTGATATCAAATGATACTTTAGAAGTACTTTAGGTTATGATGGAGTGTCCCTTGATTAAATGAAACAAAAAATGCTCCTTATGTAAGCATAAGCAACATTTTTGGGATTCGACTAACATATGTATTCACTTGCTCTAATATTATAGCTTTGAAATGTGTTTTCCTTCATGCCAGCCATTCCCAGTTTCTTATTTTAAGCAGTCATTTGTGAGCATTTTGAAACACTTCACAGCACTGATATGAATTTTTGCCAAACTTTTTTTCCAAAATGCGTAGTTTAACATTGTGTTTCCCAGCAATAGCTATTTTGTAGTGTAATGTCTAGTCCAGAATAATACTTTTATGTCGTGAGAACCTTTAATTCTAAAATATTAACTTTAAATATTTTTATGTCTTCATTTGAGATGAAGTATATTGGTTTATATATTGCAGGGATATCTAGAGTTTGCAAATGTTATATAACAAATATTTTTCTACTATTCCTAAAAAGATAAAATTGGGGTCAACATCACATTTGTTTTTTTTTTCAAATAAAGAAATTAAAGGAAGAAATAAATTAAACTCCTGTTGTCCCTAACCCTACTGATTCTTGGAACTGATAAAGGCATTGGCTTACATTTGTTATGCAGATAAATATAAACCTTCAGGACATAATAATGCAGGGTTAAAAGATTCTAAAAGTAATCACATGAAAACCATCCAATCTAAAGCTGAAGTAATGGAGATCTGAGACGATGCGGTCTGGTTAATTTTTAAATGGCCATTTGTCCGATTTTTCGAGAGTTAATATGCCTGACCCTTAAGTAAGTGGTCAAATGCTGCACAGCTGGACACAAGGAGGCTGTAAAAGTTACAATCTGGGGAACAGAGAAAGGGGAATTGGTAATGTTTAGAGAATGTCAGCCCCTATTTAAATTACTGAGAAAATTTGGATTCTTTGTCCAGTCCAAATGAAATATTGCTTTAAGGAAGTTGTACAATACCAGAAAGGACCATTTCATCTGAATGGAAAATTCCAAGGCTGCGGTCTCAGAAGGCAGATTAATTCTCCAATTTAATCAGGGCAGACTTGGAAAAGTGAATGTAACTGAAGATCGCCCAAATGGATGAGACAATAAGAAATGGCAACCAAAATGAATAGAACTGCCTGAAACATGATGAAAAAGAAATCAGATATACAACAGATAATATTACTTGCTCAACTTTCTATTAAAAACAATTTATTTCTATACAATTTGTACAGTGTATTAGATTTGAGGGGGATTGTCGTGAACCTTTTAAGCAGCACAATTTTAATGGCATGTGATAGCATTTGATTCATAATCACATCTGCTTTCCATAATAAACACTATCAGGCTTGAGGTGAATTTCTAAGATACTATTATTTTGATCCTGATTTTAAAAGACAGTTTTCAAGTTATGTGCTTGTTGTGTACAATAGCCCTAAAAATCGATATGCTGTGAAACTAGCTCAGAGGGAGATAGTTCAAAATTTGCTATGAATAGCAGAAACGTAACACTCATTTCCATAATAAAGTAATGAGGCGATCCTACTTTATAAATTATGTAGTTATCCTACTAATTTTATTGAAATACCTTAAGTCCTGGATCCCAACACAAATTTGGACAATGCTCTGTATTAGTGGTGCAGGATATTGCGTCAGGAATTAGGAGCAGCATTTGGCTTTTAATAAAGGATACTATACTCTGATAAAGAGGATAGGCCCAGACAAAGAATGAACAGGACCAGGACTAAAACAAAATATAATGTAATTGAATGAAAAATATAAATTAAATTAAATGTAGTTAATTACATCTGATCAATAGGATTATTCTCTGTGAATTATATTTTTCTTGTTGTCACATAAAAAAATGCATCTTTTGGTAATTGTTAGGTCAGTAGTTCAGATTACAGACAGTCCTTGACTTACAACCATTTATTTAGTCACCGTTGAAAGCTACAACGGCACTGGAAAAAAAGTGATTTATGACTGTTTTTCACACTTATGACCACTGCAGCCATCCCCATGATCAAAATTCAGACACTGGCACATATTTATGATGGTTATAGTGTCCCAGGGTCATTTAATCACATTTTACGATCTTCTGACAAGCAAAGTCAATGGGGAAGCCAGATCCACTTAACAACTGTGTTACTAACTTAACAACTGCAGTGATTCACTTAACAACTGTGGCAAGAAAGGTCATAAAATGGAGCAAAACTCACGTAACTTATTATTCTGCTTAGCAACAGAAATTTGGGGTTCAACTGTGGTCGTAGGTTGAGGACTACCTGTATACATTTATATAATTAATTATATAATAATTCTTATATAATAATTCATTGCCAAATGAACAAATTTTACACTTCTAAATGTTGAATTCTGTTTACAGTGGAAATATTGTACTTATCTTTCACGATGGAAATAGAACCCTGTATTATCTATGTACTATATGTGGTTCTGTTTTGGGCTTTAAAGTATGTTAGGCAACCCGTGACCCATTGGGTCATCATTTCAGAGTTATTTCTTTATCTAAACAAACAAAATGACCCAAGTGGGCAAAAAAACCAGGAGCAAATATCTGCCAGCTTCCCCATTGACTTTTCTTATAGGAAGCTGGGAGAGAATGCTGAAAATGGTGACAATTGATTGCGGCGGACCGCAGCAGTGCTGTGGCACAACTTTGCCAAATTTCAATCCCACAGGAATTATGGATCCTGGATTTCGAATGCATTCTATAGCCCATTTCAGGTTTATTGGCTGAAAAAAAATAATGTCCTATAATGTTCTGTTTCACCACATTGAAGGGTATAAACAAACAGACGTAATACAGTAGTTTTAGTAGCATATAGATTAGGGTGAGTGCAATGATATGTCATCCTATCACATAACTAAATGATTGAGTATTTCTTCAACCTATTTTGATAATTTTCAACTAATTACAATGACATCTCCTATCTTAAGTATGCAGAGTCAGGTTAGTAGACTAGATTATTTCATAAAAAATGATGCCTCCCTGGCAATATCTTACAAAGGTTTAACTATTTTTCCAAAGCATTGTCCTCTTGTTGCATCAGACTAATGGGGAAAAAAAAGTGTTTTAAGTGTGTGAGAAAATGCTGGATTTGTAAACAAAATTTCGAGCCCACCTCCTTTGGCTTAAAAAAGGATGGGGGAGGGGTTGGATCAATTCATAGCAGTCATGGGGATCAGTGGCTATTAGTCTTGATGGCAGTGTGACTGCCTCGGAAGGCTATCTTCTGGGAAACCAGTGGATTCTTTGTGCAGTTGGTTGTCCACTGTGAGAACAAACTGCTGGACTGAAAGAAGCAGTGATTAGATCCCAGAGAGCACTGCTTTTGTTGTTATGTTTGACATTCTACCAAATGCCTTTTAATTTTAGCTTGTCTTAATATCTAAACATTTATGGGGCATTTAAGGTACTTGGTCTGCTTTAAGACAGATACACAGTTGAGTTGCTTTATATTTATATTTTTATAGGTTCACTGCTTTGTCTTGGTCCCTATAATTAAATTTTGTTTTGTCTTGTTTCATTTTGTTTCATTTCATTTGTATGCTGCCCAGTCCTAAAAGCTCTGAGTAGCTGACAAACCAAAATATCATTTAAAAAAAAAAGAATCCTTCAAAAACGATCAATAAAGCGATTCGTAATAAAGCAAATACAAATATTAAAATTATGGGAAAAATATAGGAAATTACGCCAGATTCACCTCTTCAATCATAGTATGTCCTTCTCCTATCTTAGAAGGAACAGTTATGCCTTAATTGCTTTCCTTGAACCCAGAAAAGAAGGATTCCAATTTATATATAGTAATGTGTTTATAGACGAACATGTATGAATGTACATAGGAGCAGCATATAAAAACTCGTATTAGGGAATTTTAAATAACTAGAATTTCCCATTCATTATCTGCTTTAGTAAAAAAGTATGAAGAAATTACAAAAATGGAAAAATGGATAAGCTTTTAAGAGTAAATGCAACTATTATGTTTTTTATCCTGTGTGTCTCTCTGTGTGTGTAAGGGGAGACAGGTGTGTGTCTCACACACCCAAGCAGTTCTTAGGTTATGATGGCAACTGGGACTGGGTTTACTATCGCTAATCAACAGAGCATGACATGGTCATACTTGGTGACATCAAGTGAGCAAGTTGCTTAGCAACAACAATTCTGACATCTATTGTTAAGCATGGGCCACATGGGTTATTATATGAGGACCTCACATAACTTTTAACTTTCTCCTGGGTTTTCCATTGACTTGTTTTGTGGGATTCTTGTAGGATTGTCAGAAATCGCAATAATTTGTCTGTGGAGTATTGCAACAGACAGAATTACAAAGTCCCTTTGTAAGTACCTTTCATTTAGTGCTGTCATAATTTTGAATAGCTTCTGAACAAATGGTCATAACCCAAGGATTACACACGCACACACACACACACACACACACACACACACACACCATTTTTATAATTAATTTCTTTTTCTGTTTGGAAGGTATGGTCTGGCGATTGAAAACATTTTCCAGAAGTGGCTTGACTGCTCAGGAATACCCAAGGTAAATGGAAATGTGTTTTTTGAATAGAATCCTTTGTGTGAATCTGCTGAACATGTTGTTCAAATTACTCTTCCTTCTATAATAGATACAGCATGAATAAAATCTAATTTTTAATGATATCCAGTTTATGTTTTTATAAAACACACAAATTGGAATCAACTTTTATCAATTGCAGGTTTCATTTTCTATTTCCCTCAAAGAGATGTTGTCAAAGGGGGAAAATCTCTTAAACCTTACTTTATTACAAAGGATATTGTTCATTGGAAATTGTATTATTAAGGAATTTTACTGACACGTCACATTTTTAAAAATGGAAGTTTGTTTCTTGCATTATTGTGGATGAAGTAAAACACTGCTTTAAATTCATTTTATTTGTCAACCTTTTAATATTGAGTTGGACTGATTTATAAGGTTTCACACCTGTTGCAGTTATGCTAGGAACAGAATGTTTTCTGAAAAGAAAGGGGGGGAAATTAAATATTTATTTAATTTCTAAAGGAGTGATATCCTTCACAGAGGAATATAAAACAATATCAACCCAGGATAAACAGTGGCAGTAAAGAAACCATCCTCCCAGTAATCTATATAGCAATTGCACATTCTGTCTATGATTCATATATTTAATTGCTGTGTCTAGTTATCTGGAAATGCCAGAGACAACAAGTATATTTTAAAACACATCATTATCATTCGGATATCCTACTGTGGATTGCATACATATTCTCCAGACATCCAAAATTTGATCTTCCTGGAATGTTGACCTTCAATCTCTGTAATGGCCAGTCTATTTGGCTAGCCCAGGCAAAATTGGCAGAAATCAAGAATAGATTAATCCAGCAGTGAGTCATAGAACCAGTTTTCCATTCCCTATCTTATAAATCTGAAGGAGCAAATGTTTTTATCTATCCATTTCAGTTATTTTCCTGTCATGCTCACTCAGAGAAGTTCAGATAAATGGAATACAACACTGTTATGCTCAAAAGAGTCCGGGTAGGAGAGGCCATGACTTCAGTAAATATTCTTCAAATTCCTTGTGAAGGATTTTTTCAGGAAATTGGGCTTTATAAAAGAATGTGCTCTCCCCATAGCTACAACCCCATAGCTTTGACTGGATCATAGTTAGATTTTCTAGTGTGTCACATTATATATGTATTCTGGAAAAAACAAACATTTGTGTAGTAGAGACAAAAGATTGTAGGAGAGCATTTTCTTGAAACTTGTTGAGTTTGGGTTAAATGAGGACAATTGCCCTGTGCTGTTGATTTTTGCTGTTTATCAGTTCAGGATGTACAGCAGCTTAAGAGGTGACTCACCACAGGACTGGAGAGCTTTTCACTTTCTACTAAGTTAATAATGATTTAATGTCATCAACTCCAGACCGAGTTTAAATGACACAGTGACTTTAGAAACAGCTGATTTTAGAGTACGAAAGAACCTATTAAGGAATTATTAAGTAATGATGTGGCCATGTCTATTGTTGTGTAAAAATATGCTTCCAGATTTTTGCTATTGTTCCTGTCTGTTTTTAAACATTTTAAGACCGATGACATCTATGATTTGCTTGAACAATAATTCTCTATTGCTGAACAAAGCTTTCCATGGTCAACGTACATTTTCCTTTAGTCATCTGTTTAGTATAACCTCACCCAAGGTAATGAATAAGGTAAAACTATGCACAAACTTAGTGGTTACTTAACACATCCTTCAGTTATTTAAACAAGTAATAATCATATTCTCACTCGTGTGCGCATGTGACGCTTCTGCACGTGTGGTGTGGGTGGAGACTCCCGCCTCCGCTGCTACTGGTTCTCAGAACCAGGCCGGACGGGGCACAACGCACCGTTGACTTCACTAAATCACATATTTTGATTGGTCTATGCTTTCTCCTGCATTGGCTGTAGTTTTACAACTTATCAGTATATAGTGTTTTTGTTTGTTCCTTTACTATATGCATATGTTGGGCTCCACTTTTTCCTACCTTCCCTTGTTATTATACCCATGATTCAAAATGCCACATGAGGATTTTTTTCTTCTTCTTCTACATGCATTCATTTTAAAATGAACTTCAGAATCATCTATGTGATGTTAAATTTGGCCTCTTCCTCCCACCCACCACAAATATATCTATAACCTCCAGGGCTGAGGCAATAATGCCCAGAGTTATCCTGAGGTAAGATGGATTGCCAATACATTTTACAAATAAATAAATAAATATTTTTGTAATGAAATATACAGAGAAGCACTAGTAAATACCCTTGTAGTTTAAATACACCAGGTTCTTTGCAACAACAATCCACTTTACATTTGTTGCTATTGATCCAAGTTAAAAATTAAAGACTGATTAGCTTCAGATTTACTTCTTAATTAGCCATCTTAAATTGCTCTAACATCAGCTTTTGTTGTCTGGGGATGGAAAGTTTTAATGATTAATTTCCTCTCTCTCTTATAGTAGAATAGTTGTAGTGTATTAATGCAATGCTGAAGAAAAATTGCAGCAAACAGACAAGAAGGAGATCTTGGAGAAGAGTGGGAAGGGAAGCAAAATAGGGAAGTGAGGTATTGAGGTGTCATGTAATATATTGAAATTGCAACTTACTCTGGAGTCCTTTTGTAAGAACACAACAATACAAATTTAAATAATGAAAAGGAGGTAATCTAAGACTTTCATTCTATCTTATTTGAGGGGTAGGGATCACCTGGGGAATGTCTTGGAATATAACCTTGAGTAAATATGGTAAAGCGATATATTCGTTCAGTTAATCCAATCCATTTAGGGCTAATCATAAAACATTTTCTTTTCCTTCCTGAACTATAGTAATAGAGCTCCAAAAAATAAAGTGCTTTGGGGTATCCAGATATTTGTGAATACCTCTTAGGAAAATTGAAGCGGTAAGGAACATATTAAATATTGTTTGTGAATTTTCTGTCATTTTGCAGAAACATTTTCAGATGATCCCGATGCTTGGCAGGACTTGATTTAAGTATTTCAATCTACTAATTGTTGTCTTTTTATTGATTCTTATATTGGATAAATAAAGTTTCCTATTTAGAATATTTTTGTCTGGGATATTGGTCATCATGCCAAATTTTCGTTAGTTAATTTCAAGGTGATTAGCAGTATTATTATAAAATATAGCAAAATCAGGTTAAGGAAACTTCACATTTAAACATTTTTTATCATAGCTACAGTGTCTAAATGAAAATGCATTTCCAGATTATTCACTTTCAGTGAACTCTGCTAGTTAGACTGAGATTTCTCAGCTCCATGTTCAATTACATTTGAAATAAATGAAAAACAAGCAAATGGCATTCATCCAGATATAATAAAGAAATGTTTTTCCTAAGAGATATTCACAAAAGGTTTTGTGCTTTCGTTATCTATACAGTAAGCTGTAGTAACTGATTACCAATCTTCTCAGCAAATGTCTAGTTTGATTTTGGCTGGCTTTCAGTATGAATGGGAAAATAATTGTGGCTGAAGACAATAGGCTACATATTATTATTACACTATTATAAACCAACCTTACAGATTTTAGGGAATGCATTCATCAAATAAAAATAGTCTGATGAATGCATGACATTTATAGGGGGCTACTTTAGCTGACTATGATCAGCAGTTCAGCTGTTCAAATCTCACCGGCTCAGGGTTGAATCAGCCTTCCATCCTTCCGAGATGGGTAAAATGAGGACTCAGATTGTTGGGGGCAATATAAATATATACATTGCGTAATGGTGTAAACTGCTTAGAGAGTGCTTGCACTTAGTACTTAGAGAGTATCACTAATAAACAAACAAACAAACAAACAAACAAATTTGTATTTGTCCCTATCATTTACTTTCTTTACCCACATCTCCAGCATAAATTTGGACTTTATTTCTGAAAGTGATTGTCAGCTCTAGAGTAGTACCAATCTTTCTAGATTACTTTTTATATATTTCTTTTGTTTCGTTTGCTCCTATTTTAATGTAATGTATCTTGATGAAGAATGTACCTTGATGAGGAAAGTGAAAGTAATGCAAGTTTAAGGAGATGTCTCTATTTCTGCAGGTCAAGTACAGTGTTTAAAAACTGGCGGTACAGCTTTTCCACCTAGTAAGCATATGTTAGAACCCCTCATTTGGAGACTATTTCCTATTTTTTTCTGCTCCATTGAAGCTTTACAGTTTGCCTATTCAACTCCTATCAGGTCTGGTGTTGATAGCTGCTCTCAAGAGAAAGTTATCGTTCAGAAGCTTGATATATCACTGACCTGTAACTAATGTTGGCATTTCAAGACATACTGTACGTTAATGAATGAGGTTTTACTGTGAATTTATACAGAGTGTTTTAAAAGTAGCACCATATAGCCAAAAATCTAGTTTAAAAAAGTTTGGGGTTCCTTAGAAACTAGTTATACATTATTGACAGTGGAAGCAGCTTTATACAGTATACAAGACCTGAAATATGAAAATAGGTTCCCTTTGGAAAAGAATCCATGAAAATAGCTCATAAGAAATTGTTTACAGAGCTTTAACAAAGCTTAAATATTCTTTGTGGCTTGTCTTTTTCCAGTTAATCACATTGGTGAGCATAAAAGCTAAGTTATGCACAGAATGGTTGGATTCATTTGCCCCTAGTAGAAAGGAAGTATGTTTGGTATCTCAAGAACAATAAGAGTTTGCTGCCTGACTGGTCAATGCTGGATCAAATTCACATTCCCAAGTTCCTACTCTTCCACCTACATATTCAAAAGTCTGGAAGCCCAGAAGCGGGAGGAAAGGTCTTTCTTAAATAGGGATGTGAGCTTTTCTAAGAAAGCTGCATAGTACAAGCCTATTTTAATTCGTGCCTTGCAAAAAGATCCTAAGAAAAGCAAAAAAGATTAGCTACAAATTACCCGTATTTTTCGGAGTATAAGACGTACCTTTTTCCCGCCTAAAAGAGCTGAAAATTTGGGTGTGTCTTATACTCCGAATGTAGCTTTATCAAAACTTTTTTTTTGGCCCTAACAAGGCACTAACGATCTTCCCAGCTCTTACCGGCTTGCAGGCTTTTTCATTGCTACTTCCTCTGAAGAAGTTTTTTTCTAATTCTTTGCAGACTGTTTTTCATTGCTATTCCTTCCGAAGAATGTTTTTTTCAGCCCTAACGATCTTCCTGGCTCTTACCGGCTTGCAGGCTTTTTCATTGCTACTCCCTCTGAAGAAGGATTTTTTAAAGCCCTAACCAGGGGATAAAATAACGTGCTGAAGCTGACCAGACTAAAGACGCTAGCCAGATGAATACCTGGTAGGCAGATTTTTCCTCCCCCAAAGTAAGGTGCGTCTTATACTTCTAAAAATACGGTAACTTTTGTCTTGTTGAGGCCTCTCCCCCCCCTTTTGGCCATCCAAAACAACCTAAGAAGGAAAGAAATATGTAGTCCCAGAATATTTTTCCTTTTGAACAATGTTCCCTGAGTTTCAAAATTGATTGGAATATCTTCCCTAGTCTCTGTATGCAGTAATAAACAAGCAAAATGCTGTAGACGCAACTTCCAGCCATTCCGCTGTTTACTTGCTGGCTGATATAGTGTGTAGATGTAGAGGTAACTCTGAAGAAAAATTGTAATCAGCTTTGGCTTCCAGTACCTATTCTCAGTACCCTGAGAAGGGGGAAGAGACGTCCCGTAATTCAAACAGCACAGTAATGGATTGGCTGTCTATCTCGGAGAAACTTTTACTATATCAATTTACTAAAAGTCTTTGCACTCCACGCCTTTCTAGCTCTTTGCCATGGTTTTCATTTTCCCAAGCCTACTGGCATGCCAAGAAAGGAGGGCAACTGAGTTCACTTCAAGCGGTACAATTTCCCAGAGTCTCAGAGCTGACTGTTTTTCAGCATTGGAAGTCCTCCTTGAGGGACTAAAGCGGAGACAGTTTTGGTACAATAGATATATGACGATGCCAACCAATGGCAGGCTTCTATTGATTCTGGAAATACTGTTAAGCACGTACGATTTAACTATTTCAGGAAAAAAACCCTCACTTTTACTGGCCTGTATAGTTGGTCAGTTGTAAAAGATAAAACAGATTTAGGTTTTTATGCTAGAAATATTTAACGGTTGTAAGGTAAGTTGGTTATATTGCATATAGTTAGATTTTGATTAAAATCTTGCTGTAATTGGAAGGGATTTTACAATTTCCACTGTTATTGCTAAACATACTTACAATTTGGGATTAATTCTCTCTCTCCCTCTCCCTCTCCCTCTCTCTCTCTCCCTCCCTCCCTCCCTCCCTCCAATTTTATTTTATTCTCTCTACCTGGAAATGAGATACAGCTCTTGAGCTATGAGAGAGTCTTAGAATGGCTTCTGACCATATTTAAATCATATTCAAGAGCCGAGGTGGCACAGTGGTTATTGTGCAGTACTGCAGGTCACTTCAACTGACTGCTAGTTGAGCAGTTCAGCTGTTCAAATCTCACCGGCTCAAGATTGACTCAGCCTTCCATCTTTCCGAGGTGGTTAAAATGAGGACCCAGATTGTTGGGGGCAATATGCTGATTCTGTAAACCGCTTAGAGAAGGCTGTAAAGCACTATGAAGCGGTATATAAGTCTAAGTGCTATTGCTATATTCACATTGCTTTCTTAACCAAAAGGCATGCGATAAGACAATAAAAAGTCAATCCTAACCAACTCTGCTCTAAAGTTCAATGACTCTTATTTATGCAAGATTGCAACTTAGAAATGCATTAATAAGTGACTTGCACTTTTTAAAATTGCTGGTTCGTATAACCCTATATGAGCTAATGCCTTTTTTTCTAAATCTCAGGGAGGCATTCAGTTTATTCCATTATAAATGAAGAACGGGAAGAAAAGCGGCAATACTATACATTGGGAACTGGCAGATCCTAATGCACTTCAATTTCTTCCCTCACTGGAAAGAACTGCAAGTGCACTCAGGACTATTAGATTGACAGGTTGGCCACTGAATTTTGGGGGTAGGGTGAGAGGTCAGTAAACAAGGCAAAGCCTTGGCGGTAATGGGTTCATGATCAGTGCCTGGTGCCATAGGTTACAAACATCACATGTGCGTACCATCAGTTGGCAGGTGCTATGAAAGACTCCACTTGAGATCATGGAAAGCCATTGCCAGTTAAAATAAGCACATTCTTGGCTAGATAAATGAGTGGCTTGCTCGTTAGAAGGTAGCTTCATATACTGTGGCTTACAGCAGTTTGTTTAGTGACTGATCGAAGTTACAATAGCACTGAAAAAAGTGACTTATGACTGTTTTTCACACTTATGACCGTTGCAGCATCCCCGTGGTTCCATTGAGGACCTGTACACTGCACTAGTCAAAAAGAGGGCTATGAAAATATTTACTGACCTCTCGCATCCTGGATATAACCTGTTTCAACTCCTACTGTTCAAAACCACATTATAGAGCAAGGGTCCCCAACCTTTTGGACCTCAGGGACCACCAAGGTCAT
>JANHGD010002047.1:74875-86999 GCA_027560375.1 Imantodes cenchoa
CTTTCCAAGCAACTTCCATGAATCCAGTGTCTTTTTCCCCACTTGGAACTGAACCTAGAAGGATATTCCTTATAACACTATCCAATTGATTTGGAATGAGATTTATCCAGTTATACTGTACTATACTATACTATACTACACTACACTACACTACACAGTTGGATGGGACCTTGGAGGTCTTCTAGTCCAACCCCCTCCTTAGGCAGGAAAGGCTACACTCCTTCAGTCAGATAAATGGTTATCCAAGTTTTGGATTTGTGGACAGTATTTTATTTTACAACAACAACGATAATGATTCGATTTTTTTCTTTATTCCAAATTACTGTTATTCCAAATTAACATTTTTTTCAGTGTTTCAGCTATCCCTTAATCATTAACACAAATCCATGATTCACCGAGACTAGAAACTAGGTATAATACATTGAAATTCGAAACAATAAATAGCTAACCTGCACCTCTGCTGTGCCATCAACCGACAATAGCAGTCAAGTATCCTGGCTTGCAAAAGGGACTCAAAATTCTTTTGATTGAAATATAATCCTTTATACAGGAATAAGGCGTTTCATTTTAAGAGTTTAATGCAATACAACAAAACAGTATATAATTAAAGAGGGCCAGAGGAAGTTATATTCAAATTCTGTTGAGTAATTCAGGTATTTTTATCCATGTATTTTCCCATAATCATTAATTTTACACGGACTCTGTATTCCAGTATTGCTGGGAATTAAGTTGAGTTGCTGGGAGTTGGGCAGTATATAATTATTTTACCCAACCTCATTTGCTGGCTACACACAATGAGTCATAAATCAGAGGGGCACAGCTTGCAGAACATTCTAGGCTAAATGTGATTGCTTACATTGTGATTGTCATTCACAGTCATAAGTTGTGTTGAAAGTAGATAACATCACTGGCTCAATCTTTTTTTTTTTTAAGGGTACTTATTTAGCTATTTATTAAATTTTCTGGCTTTGCACACAAGACCAAGCCAAAATTACCATATTGTTTGGGTTTACACAACATACTGAGGGATAATCAGCCATATTTCACTGTGGTATGCTGGAGTGAACCTAACTGCCAATTCCATGGGGTAAAATTAGTAATATTCTAAATGGCCATTGCACGGATTCTTCAAAATATTCAGATGTACATACCTGTTTTCCAGGTTTACTTTGTTTTTAAAATTTACAAAGAACAGTTCAAAAATAATGAGAAGCAATTAATAAAGATATGAAGAAAAAACATTAAAATAGAAAAAAAACCTGCATCTGTGGCTGAAGAGTAATCTAATAAGTTGCATTTTATACAGGATTTCAGTAAGCAAAAGCTGCAGATATATGTAGTTACTGAGTGCTACATAGACAGGGTCTATTTGTATCAAAATATCCTTGCTATTTAACCCTCCTATTTGCTTTATCAAAACAGTGGTCAAATGGCTGTGCCCCAAAAGACCAAACCTTTTCCATTTTTGCAGTCTCAGTTCTGAGGAGAATATAGTTGTAACCTAAATCAGAAATACCTGAACTAAATCTGCACTTAAGAAGAGCTTATGGTGGTCAATTAATAAGGGCACTATCAACTGTAATTTCTGCCTATATAACATTTATTAAATAAAACATTTATGAAATTCTGGCACAACTCAACATTAAGAATATTAATGTAAGTGATGACTGGTACCACTGTAGTTGGTTAGCCAACAGCAGGTAGATTCATGGTAGTAATTGGGAGTGTCTTTCTTTTCTTGCATTGTTCTTCATTGCAGATACAGAGTGTCTGACCTACATAAGTGTTACTTGAACTTAATACATTTGTAATTATCTGTTACACTGAAAACACTAACTAAAGCAATTTCAGGATCCAAATAGGAAACCCAGACTCATGATATGAAGAAAAAAAAAAGAATCAGTCATCCTATTATGCCCAATCATATTTGCCAGTAGTAAAGAATGAGAAAACTGCAAAATAAGCTAATAGCTTTTGGTGGAAGTGCTACCCTTCTTAGAGAAACGTGGCAGGCTGATTTATTTGTAGAATATGAGCAGTTAAACAAAATAGCTATTTTTGAGATTGTAAACTGAAAAGAAGCAAGAAAAGAAGCAAGATACAATAAGTCAAAAGGCAGTACAAAGAAAGTAGGATCAAAATTTTTACGTTGCTGAGTTCAATTACAGTAGCTGAAAAGTAATTTAAACAGCAATCCATGACATTTTTACATATATGGTGAAAATACAGATGACTTCTATTGTTTAATCTACACTTATGTGCAGATCACGTGTATGCTCTACAGAGATTATAAAGAACATTTCTATTAACACCAGAAATCTGCCTTTATCCAAAGTTTAGCTGTATCCCAATTTAGTTAATTTTTAAGAAAAAAGATGAAAATTCCTTATGTTTGCAGATGAAGGAGCCAATATTGTTGAGGCCTGTTCATGTAAACCAAACCATGGTTTATTATGCCTAAATTTTGCCTCAGCCGCAAAAAAAAAATTCCTATCATTTTATTTTCAGTCTGAAGTATTTATATGCTATAATTTATATTTCTGTACAGAAATACTATACTGGTTTATGGAAATGAGATCATAAAAATGCCAACTAAAACAATTTTTGAATGTAAACTCCATTAAAATTAAATCCGTTACTACAGTATTCTATTTTTCGGAGATTATTGAATTGTTTATATCACCTTGTGAATTTCCTCTTAATTGTAATTAGAAAATATGAATGAGTCAGGCAATAATGAAAAAAATAGCATGCCATGAAATTAATAGGAATTTTGTATTGCGTTATTACAGAAAATCAAAGCAATCATATTTTTCAACATTACAAATTTATATCAACTTAAGTCACTGAATTTAAATTTTATTATCCTAACGTATGGTACACTAAAGAAAACTGATTTCAAAACATAAATATATCTGTACAACACTCCAGAAATTTAATCTACTATCAGGTATTACAAGCAGAAATTTGCAAAGTTGATGCATGTATACAATACGTCAAGACACTACTTTTCTAAAAATAAAATTTTTATCAGCAGAGTATTTATAGTATAAAAAGCATATATAAAAATGCAATATAAAAGTTAATTTTGAACAGCACCTTTTTGAGAGCAAGGCACTCTATTTACTATTAGATTCAAATATTACATTACAACAAATGTTTCATTTCAAAAAACATATATTGCAGAGAGAATTTAATAGTACTTTGGGATAACAGCAGCATCTATTATTCCACTCACATTGCATTTTCTAGATGTATCAACAATGTCCCAAGAACTTATTTTCTATCACAACTTTGCACACTGGAAATGCAGATTTGCTTTTAAGTTTCAAATTAACTTTAATCATATGTTCTACTGCTTCTGCTACAAATATGGTAGAAAAGCTCCAGGAAAAGAGCCTGCCCTAAGATGGAATGTAAGAGAACAGTATGCCAATATTTACAGTAAAATGATATCATAATCAAATATTTTATAAATACAGTGCTTATGTATATATGTAAAAAAGCAAAGCATTGATATTTTATGTTTAACTGAAGACATTTTATTTAAAACCAACATGTGGAGCTATTATTTGTGTTCTGTTTAATTCAAATGCAAAAATGAATTTGGACATACTGAAAAACTTAAATGTGAAAAAAGCCAGAACAACCGAAATATATGCAAAGATAAATGTGGCAAGACACACTACAATATACCCTGGATTCATACTAGAGATAACACTAAAACAAAGTGTAAGAAATCCTGCACGTGAGAACTCCTAGAAATACACAAAATGAATTGTCATAGGCAATAATAATAGTGATGTCACAATTCATAGAGAATATTTTTGTTTTCCAAAACAATTTATAGGCATGTTAGAATACATTAGTTTTTACATTCAGTGAAATAGAATTATTCCAGAAAAGGCTTGCAATACATTAAATTCACATCAACATATTACATGAAGCTTTTCAGGATATGAATCGTAGCTGAACTAATTTAACACTGTCCTTAATTAAAATTGAATAATTTTAATCTCTTTGGGATGGCCTGTAAGGCAGAATTTTATTGTTATATGTTCCAAATCGTTAGAATTATAATACGGTACATGTATTTTTCAGCATACAAATACTAACAAGCTTAATTAAAACAATGTAAAATACAAACATTGTGCTATTATTCCTTAGCTGAAAATAGCAACGTATCCCAAAGATCACTTTTCCTCAATTTTCAATAAAAATGAATGTCTTTGATATTTATCTGTGTAGTTAAATACCTATCAATTTCAGTATAGTATATGCTTAACTTTTGATTGTATTCAATAAGTTAATCAATGAAAATTCTGTTTTCAAATTTACAAAGCAGTTTCCCAATAGCAGATTAATCTGGTTTTAACCAGGAATATATTATATTTCATTGAAAGACAAATATAATAATAATTTGCCAGTTTAACTGGAAATCCTAAATATTAAACCAAGGTCAATCCTCTTTATACTATGAATTATTTTACAAAGCAAACAAATCTCAAAAACTATAACTGTACACTGCATTGTCTGCACTCTGGCTCCATATATAGAACCTATTGTTTTGGTGGTAGCTTGGAGCAGGATTATGTGATTGTCTGCAGAACGGTGTGTGAATAGGGGGGCTGAGAATACTAATTGAAAAAAGGTACATAATGTGTTTATGTATTAT
The DNA here is from genome assembly GCA_027560375.1 of Imantodes cenchoa. NCBI lineage: Eukaryota > Metazoa > Chordata > Lepidosauria > Squamata > Dipsadidae > Imantodes > Imantodes cenchoa. The sequence goes on from JANHGD010002047.1 coordinate 79,551, forward strand.
GCTCAGTCGTGTAAGAAGTACAAGGCTGAAGTGTGGATCGGAATTGAAACAGTAGATATGTTTGAAAAAATTTGTAGAAGATAGGCATTTTCCATTTGTCTAAACTCTATTGATGTTTTAATATATCTGCTCAAGAGAGAATCAAAGGTAAGTAACAGACATTGCTGCAAAGGGACAAGTTGTACTTCTATTGCTGAAGCTAAATGCATTTGGCCTGAAAAAACAGGCCAGATAAAATGTTATTGAGAAGTTACTTGTAAGCCACCCTTCTTTTAAATGAAATAGTCAGCATAAATATAATAAACAATAAATAACTGGCTGGGAAAAAAGGGAAATACTTCCTAAACTTTTTTTTTAAGACCCAGGACATACATATTTTAATGTATGATATTAAGAAAGCACAAAATGTGGTGCTTGGAGATTTTTCAGATACAAGAATACAGTACTAGCACAGGGAGCTTGAAATATTTACACAGTGCTATGCTATATATCTGTAGATAAAAAAGCAGAATATTTTTTAAAAAACAGTATTGCCAGTAGAAGGAAAAAAAAGCTGCAATAGCAAAAGATGCAGCTCTTTTCTTTAATTTCAGGGTGTTGATTCAGAATAGAACAATGGTATAAATTATATTTAATCTCTGTTAAGCATGGACCGGAATTATTCCAACCTAGTAATTTGGGAATACTAGACCATGTAAAATAGTTATTAAAACAGATTTTGCAATTAGATATCATGGGGATTCAAACATTTTTAATTTTTTTGTCAAAATTTGCAGGATTAGAATTACAGAAAACTAAAATCAAACTTTTTACATTAATTTTGTGATAAACTGTTTCTGTTAGCTATCTAAAGCAGTTGACATTTTGAGTTGCTGCATAGGATCACCAATTACTATCTATTATGCAAAACTGAAAATAATTATGATCTGATTTAAACTTTGTTTATTGTAAGGATACAGATAGTTTGAAGTGCAATCTTTTTATATTTAATAAAAAGATACTATTTTCAATGGATTTAGTCATTTCATGAATGTTAGATTGCAGCCTTGTTCTACAACCAGAGCTCATAATAACTAATGATCTTATACTTTGCTTTATATATGTTGTATTTCATAATATGGCTAACTAGACAAAGTGTCTGTGAGTTTACTAAGAATTAGCTAATACAAGACAGGCAATGACTGCAAAATTCTGGAAGAAAGTAATATTTGTGGTTTGTAAAAAAAAATAGGCATCTCATTTGCTAAAAGAAATCACTATATTCTGTTTACAAAAGGCTTAAATTTATAATTTATTTTTCCTAATATTACTATTTTCTATATTAAGCACTAACAATGAAATAAATTAAAGATGAAAAAGAGCTAGTTATGAGAAAAAAATTAATGTGAAAAAAATGGGAATAATTAGCATTACCCAATCCAAAAGGGTACAAAGTCAGCTTTCTAATAGTATCTCAGGGTTTTCCCCCCACATGATTTGAGAAATTCAGAAACACGGTTTAGCTTCTTATTAAATGTAAACTAGATCACGATTTTGGATCTCTGTACTAGTCCTCTCATCATCTTCATCAGACTGTGATTCTAATCTACAAGAATTAGTGTATTCATATTGAATAGGCTTTGGATAGCTATATGGATACCCATTGTCATCAAAAAACCTTCGAAATGTGAATTCATAAAAAGCATGCTCAGGATGTTTACCGTTTTTATACCACCCATTAAGTGTGTCATTTACATTCCCTTCTTTATCTTCACTCCATAATTTATCTGGATCAATTGGATCAAAATTGGATGTATCAGTGGGATGTGTAATTTTAGGAATATAAGAAGCAGACTGCTGCCGTAGATCACTTGAAAAATCAATAGATTTAAAAAATGGGTGTGCTTTTATTTCATCTGCACCATTCTTGCCTAAGCGATCATCTGGTCCTCGGCAGAGCTTAATAATAAGATCTGATGCCTCCGGAGTTAGTTTTGCTTGCAGTGGGATGTGCAGCGATGTTTTCCAATTGATAACCTTTATTTAAACACAAAGTTAAAGTTTCAAATTAAACACACACTCGTAAACATTTTTCTTCAGGAACTAACACATTCAAAAAACTAAAAGCCAATATTTTTGAACCACTACTGCCCTGTTCAGAGAAAGAGCCTAAAAACTTGCATCACAGCAAAGATTTATGCTGGGGCAGTTTGCACAGGGAGTAAAAAAATCGAGATGGTGGCCCTGCCCCTTTTTTGTGTTGTTTTTGTGATGCATGTAAAAAAAGGGGTGGGCCATTGATTGCATAATTGCCATCTTGGCTTTTTTGACTACAGGATGACCCTGGATTAATATCTAGTGCAGTGATGGCGAACCTTTTTTCCTCATGGGGCTAAAGCATATGCGTGCGCGCTATTGCGCATGTATGAGTGCCCACACCCATAATTCAATGCCTAGGGAGGGCGAAAACGGCCTGTCCTGCCCCCAGGAGGCCCTCTGGACGTCAGAAACAGCCCATTTCCCAACTTTTGGTGGGCCTGGTAGGCCCATTTTTTTGCCCTCCCCAGGCTCCAGGGGCTTCCCTGGAGCCTGGGGAGATAAAAAATGCCCTCCCCCATCACCCCAGAGGCCCTCTAGAAGCCAAAAATGCCCTCCCAGAGCCTCCGTGTGAGCCGAAAATCAACTGGCCGGCACGAACATGCACATTGGAGCGGAGTTAGGGCAACAGCTCGCGTGCCAGCAGATATGGCTCCGCCTGCCACCTGTGGCACCCGTGCCATAGGTTCGCCATCACTGATCTAGTGGAAGGCAAAATCTAAGTTAGCATTTTGCCCTTAGTAGTCAGGATAACTCTATGTGTAAATATTTTCATAGAAGAACAGGATTATTTTGTCACTTTTGAGGATCTACTTTGCTTCATAATTAAATGTAAAATAAAAATATTTCAATTTTAGTATAATAGAAATCCATTATTATTAACTGTTAACATCAAATATTTTTGTTCTATCTTCAGTGTGTTTTAAAATTCTAATTCAGGCTTTCACTTAAAGACTGGAGCAAAATGATTTATGGGGAAGAAATTGCAAACTGAAGAATGGAGCCAACATCTGTGATAGAATGAAAAGCAAGTAAGCAAGTAAACCAGCTCAAATTCCTCTCCAGACAAAGAGAGAACTTAAAATGGCCCACAAGTGCTCTAGACAGTTGTTCCTCATGAGGAGTCTACAAGAAAGCAGTCTATGTGAGACAAAGGAATAGCCATCTTACTGAAACCATGATTGGTGCTCAGGGACACTAGATTTACATTTATTATTAGTTTCAGAAATTGCTTGTTAACTGCCGTAATAGCTTGTAAACTGTGATTTTTATCTATTAGGAAATTTTGGATCAACAAATCTGAAAACACTAGGTGAGCTTAATTCAATTTTCACAGAAAGACATACATAGCAAAAAAGTGATTAGAACTTTTGATTTTGAAAATTATAAACTGTCTAAAAATCCAAATAGATTTGAAATACGATTTTTCAATGAATTATAGGAATCTTTCCTATAGGAAAATGCTCTGTTTAAAAAAAAATGGTAAGGTGGGATTTTGAAGGTTGTGCACCAGATAGAAGGAACGAAAGATTACAATTAAAGGAGAAGAGTACTCAAATTTAACTTACTAATATAGAATGAAGTAAAATATTTTAGCACTGGACATATTGAAGAATATTTTGGAACAATGGACCTAGAATTCAATTTCAAGTGTAACTAGACGTTGTGGAAGAGGAACAAGTTTTACCTAACAATTTTCAGACTGATTTGAAAGCGAATTTAAAAATGATAGGCTCCAAGAATGGAAAAAGATGCTATACTGGACATAAGAAAGAAATCATCTGATGTCTTTAAAAGGATGTACAATAACAAACTAAGATACTGACCTGGATAATTTTCCTATATTGGATTTGCAAAGTAGGCGTGTTATATTTTGGAGATTTTTGTGAAAAGGGTCAAAGAAATCAAATTGTAGGACATTATTTGAAGGGATTAAATACTAAGATTGTTAAAAATAAAAGGAAAGAATATAAAATTGATTTATTTAATAAAATAAATATATTTTTATCTCTGGTAATTCTTAATGCTGATCAGGTCTGAAATGACAAGGCCTTAAGGATTCGTTCATAGAGAAGAGACGGAACATCAGAAGATACTATTTTTTGTATTTTAAGAAAAGTGAAAATAAGTTACTAAAATTGTGATGAATTGGGAAATCATTTTATATATTTCTTTTCTTTTTCTTTACTATATTATTTTTCTTTCTGTTCTATTTTTCTTTCTTTTTCCTGCATTTTCAGTTTTTTTCTTTTCTTTTTTAGTTTATATTAGTTTTATTTTTTCCAATAGTAATTTTTAATAAAATTACAATTAAAAAAGAAAGACTGGAGCAAACCATTACTACACTATTCTTCTTTTAGTATGACTTCTATTTCAAAAAGAGTGATAAAATACATAAAGAAATCAATAAAAACATGTCCTGCAGATAAAACAAGGCAACAATACTACTTTATTAGAACTTATTACCTCCTCTCATTGATTAGGAGAATTTCACATTTTTATATTAGAATAATTTCACACTTCTATAAAAAGAAAACAAAGGCGGTAGCCTACTCTATTAAAATTTTGGGAAGAAACAGTATCAAACTACAATTTCCTGCTACAATTAAAATTGTGCATAAGCATTTTGAAATATAGGGAAAACATATTACATACTGTATTTTTCAGAGTATAAGAAGCATCTTTTTCCCTCCTAAAAGAGGGTGGAAATGTCGGTGGGTCTTATACAACGAATACAGCCATTTCTGCTGTCCTGAAGCCCTGCCCCCGCGTCCCATTTTTGTGAAAAATGGGCCCATTTTTTGCAAAAATGGGGTGGAAAGAGGGTCTGGGAAGCCTGCAGAGAGCTCTTGGGGACTGGGAGATGGCAAAAATGCCCCCATTTTTGTGAAAAAACGGGCAAAAAACAACCCGTTTTTCACCAAAATGGAGGCATTTTTGCCATTCCCTAGCACCCAGGAGTTCTGTGCAGACTTCCCAGACCCTTTGCCCACCCCATTTTTGCGAATAAATGTGCGAATAACAGCCCGTTTTTTGCAAAAATGGGTGTGCTTTTGCCTTCTAATTACGGAGGAGGAATTCTGGGAGGAGGAATTTTGGGAGTTGAAGTCCACTAGTCTTAAAGCTGTCAAGTTTGAAGTTTGTAAAAAGTGTACATGGTTGTAAAAAGTATTCTGCTACACTGGTATTTTATTTAATAATATATTACTACATTTGGTTCAGAATACTTTTTTCCTTGTTTTCCACCTATAAAATCTAGGTGTGTCTTATACTCCGGTGCGTCTTATACTCTGAAAAATACGGTATACATTGTTCTAAACTAAATGCAGACCAAAGCTTGTTTGACTTCTACACATATACACAGAGGCAATTGATATCATTTCCCCCCCAGATACCTTCATTTGGGTTTCCAATGGTGTTTGTGCTAAGAAGGGAGGTTGCCCTACTAGCATTTCAAAAAGAATCACTCCAACACTCCACCAGTCACATAGCTGTGTATATCCTAAAGCAAAAGAAAATCCAGTAATTACATAGACCAACAATAATTCTAAATTTCTTTCTAACAATGTACTAGCTATTATGGCAGCACAGTATTTCCCAAACATCTAGCACAAGGGTGTCAAACTGGTGGCCCGCAGGCCAGATATGTCACGCACAGGCCATACCCACCCCAGCTCTGCAAAGGGGAAAATCATTGCGAAACAACACGTGATAGCAATGTGACGCAGTGAGTTTGACACCCCTGATCCAGCACATCTGAATTTTAGGCCTTACGATTGTACTTGTTACATATTAATATATTATGTTCTGTTTCTTACAAATTAATTTAATTTATAATTTTTTGCTCAACATTATTAAGAATTATTGGCAACAGTCCTGCAGCATAGTGGAACTTCCTTGTAGTTAGAGTAATTATTTTCAGGACCAATTTTCAAAAACTAGCCATCAATTTAGCAACCCCAGCTATAGGATAAAAAGAAAGTTTTACCTGTCCGTAATAATACTTCTGGTGCAATGTAATTTGGTGTCCCAACAAGTGAATGTGCCAGACAGCGCTGATGTTGACGCGCTGCTCTACGTTCAAGAGGCTTTAATCTATCTCCGCATCTACAGCTTGCTGGATCTCCCCATTCATTACTGAAATCCATACTGTCCTGACGGGGATGGTCACCTAACATGCAAATGCCCAAACATTACTATTATGTTTAAACTCCAGTCATCAATCAAATTTCACAGAATCTATTTTAAAAAGTACGATTCTTTTTTTTTTTTAAAGTAATTACAGTACAGCATTTCAATATATCGAATTTAATTAAAAGCAAGTGGGGATTTATGAGGATTTTTACTTTGATAAAGAATTATTGAGAGCTACCCAAGAAGAATATAATGAATTGGAAGGACTCTTGAATAAAATGTCATGTTGTGAGCATGCAGCCTCAATAATTCAAAATATTACAATTTATTATTTATCTGTACAAACATGCATAACTGACAACTGGGTTTTGGGGAGAGAGGATCTTCAGGCCCTGAATGGAACCTCCCAGAGTCTCTCCCAACCCATACAATCACTTAACAATCACAGCTAAGCGTGCCAGAATTGCAGTCAAATTAAACAGTAATGTGATGTCTCAGTTAACACCTGTTTTGCTCAATGACCAAGATTCTGGGCTCAACTGTGGTCATACATTGAGGACTAGCTGTATACCTTGTGAGCAGAACTGCTAAGTTTATAGTTTAGGCAGCTCAGCAAACAGATTGGATTATCACATAAAGGTGATGGATTTATCTGAATGCTGATTCCCTGTATTTACCACATATATATTTTATTATTTTATTACTGTATTTTCTTTTATTTATTTTATCCTGGAATTAGATCCTGTATTTTACTTTTATTTTATTTTCTCTGATATGGTCATAAGTCTAATCAATTAATTATTATAAATATTACAGTCTTATCATTTAGCATATATTCTGACCTTAGTTCCTTTATGAAATATTAATGATCAAACAATCATTATGAGACCCTTCCGATACTTGGAGATTGGATTTATTTTTTTAGCAAAAAGTCTATTGTATTTTAGGCATTAAAGACTGCAAGGCATATATGGAAGATGTTGGGATGGTATGATGATCTCTATTTACATGATATACTTTGGGACAAGTTTGAAAATAGCTGATAATGGAGACCAGCTATTTACCAATTATAGAGCATTTTATTACCAATCAAATTTTTAAACCGCCTGAATTATTTTAGTGGCATTTCAATTGCCTAACTGTCAAGCCGGAGTGGGAGTTGAGAGAGATTACCGGCTTGCCACAGCAATGAACTTCAGAGTTCAAAGATATTGCATCCAGAGGAAGCGGAAGGAGGGG
>JANHGD010002047.1:87099-100024 GCA_027560375.1 Imantodes cenchoa
AAATGCTTCGTCTACCCTCCGATCTGTTCAAGATGAGACGAAACGAGACAAGAAGGGACTCAACTCTTTCCTCCTTGAAAAGCTTGCAGGAAGTCAGTAGATTAAAAAAAAAAAAGTTTTAAAAAAGATGGTGGCACCCAGGGACTGGCAACCAACTGGACCGGGACGGGTGACGTCACCAGCGGGCCGCTACCAGTGTGGGTGCACTGGACCACACCTGTAGGAACCCACCCCTGGAGCTGACATAGGGCAACGCCTTATGTGCCCTCCAGTATTGCTCCACGTGCCACCTGTGGCAAACGTGCCATAGATTCACCATCACTGTCCTAGGTCCTTAGGAATAACATAATATGAATGAAGGCCAACACCAGGTAAAGAACTGTGTTTTCATATTGTTGTGTATATAATAATAATATAGGAACAATAACATTAATTATAATATCCTACACAGAGCCTGAATAATTGTTTTCTTAGATTTTCATGTCATAAGAGAAACATCACCACCACAAGAGAAACATCATACCACAACTGCACTGGGCATTTTAGCATGCCTGTGATGAAGAACACTAGTAGGAATAAATAAAAATGCAGTTCAGACTTCCTACTACATTCACAATAAAATAAGCACACCACTGTTTGACAAGCAAAGCAATTAGCTCTGTTTCTTTGTCTATATGTTTCCTCCATCCACCCACTCCTTCTCTATTCAGGCAAGGAATCCTCTTTTGATTTGAAGAAGGTAATCAAAAGCTGAAATGACCTACAGAGAAAATACTGAACTTAAACAGAGTTACAGACCTAATCCACATCATTTTAAAGTGATAATAGGAACACAATACTATAATGAGATACGGATACTTAAAAAGAATTTGACAAGCCATTGAGAATTGGACAAGTTGGCCTCTCTCAGCTTCAGTCACCTCGCTCTGTCTTATTTGTCTGTAGGTAAAATATTGAGAGAAGATGCTAAATTATGATCCTGTTTGGGTATCAGATGGTCAGAGGATACTCACCTGAATAAAGGAACAGGCTACAACATGCTCTTATTTCTAAGCAATGTGGGTTAAGTACAGGGGTGGGTTCCTACAGGTGCAGTCCAGTGCGCCCGCACCGGTAGCGGCCCACTGGTGATGTCACCCATCTCGATCCAGTTGGTTGCCGGTCCGTGGGTGCCACCATCTTTTTAAAAACATTTTTTTATTTTTTTAAAAAAAATTCTACTGCACATGTACTGCCTTCCTGCAAGCTTTCCAAAGAGGAAAGAGTTGAGTCCATTCTTGTCTCATTTCATTTCGTTTCATCTTGAACAGATCGGAGGGTAAGATGAAGCATTTCCCCCTTAGAACTGGGACATTTCTGCTAATTCCTTGCAATAATGCCTTTTGCTAAATGCTGGACTGGCCACTCCCATCAGGTCACATGACCGGCAAGCCAAGCCACAAAATAAGCCACGCCCACCAAGTGGTAGTAAAAAATTTAGGAACCCTCCCCTGGTTAAGGAGTATGGCCTGCAAAGATTTCTACCTATTTTCATATGAACAACAGTAGAGTCTAGATGACTAGAAAGTAGTACACATTTCAGACAGAGATTTTGCTTCAATGAAACAGTCCTTGAAACTACTTTACTTGGACCTCACACTTCCATGGATAGAGTGAAGCAGCCAGATTGCTCTGCTTTGCGTATCTGGTCACCTACCTCCTCTGAAGCTTTCACCAGCCCTTTTAATACCAGAAAATGCTTCTGCTACAAACTCCCCATATGCAAAAATTGTATCATCCCTTCTAGTCAGATATTGGAAGCAATGTCAAGCCGGAGTGAGAGTTAAGAGAGATTACCAGCTTGCCACAGCAATGTGAGTGGGAGGGGTGATGATAGCAGCACGACATTCCTTCAGAATTCAAAGATATTGCATCCAGAGGAAGTGGAAGGAGGAGGTTGCCACGCTGGCACAACTTGAGTGGGCAACATGACCAGTGGGGGGTTGGACATGGGGAGGGATAACCCCCAACTGGGAGGAGAATTTTAGTTCTGGGTTGCTCACGCGTACCTGCCAGCTTGGCTCCGATAATAAAGAGAAATGTTTGGACACAGTTTGGACTTGGACTTTGATTTAAGATCGGATGCTATTTTGGAGGTATGACATTAACATTTCAAAATGGCAATATATTTAATTAAAGCTTTGATTGAATCTATCTATATTAATAGTATCTAAACTTTCCTAATTACTATCAACATGCTTTGAATTATTCTAGCTGTCTTTTAAAATCAATTGAAAAGCATTGTTGGTGGATAGCTGTTCTTTTCAAGAACTCTAGAATAAAAAATATTAAATATTAACAAATCAATAGCTAACTTAAGATGATAGAAATTTAAAAGAATATTTTCTTATCATTTTAAAGTGGGACAGTTTTCTATTTATTGGCAACCCAGTGAATGTTTAAAAAGTGGTGGTTATTAGTTTCATTAGATTGTAAGGGTAAAATGGATAAAGGAACATTACTTATGTGATACTGCAGGTTTTTGTTTTTCTTTTCTTTACATTAAAGCAATGTTAAAAAAAAAAGAGCAAGATGAGAAGAAAAATGGCCTCTTAGCAGAAACTTCCCATAAGTAGAAAGTCTCCTCCGATTCTCAGGCAGTATTGGATTTTTTAACTTTATGAAATATCATCTAGACTCTTTTTCTCTCACCTTAAGGTCAAGGAAAGACCTAACCAGGACCTAACTAATTTCCTAACCAGGAAAAGGCAAGGATAATACGGTAATAATACGGTAATAATAATAATAATAGTAGTAGTAGTAGTAGTAGTAGTAGTAGTAACTACTGACTTAATAAAAGACATTCAGCAATCCTTAAATTTCTGTTCATGGTCTCCAACATAAACCTGGACGTTTTCTCTTAATATACTTTAAAAATCCCTGTAATTTTCTTAATTCTAACTTTGACTTTTTGGAAGTTGAGGGTTCACAGGTTGTCAAGGCCTGATTTAGTTAGCCTTTTCTGTTCGCCGCCCTGAGTCCCTCGGGAAAGGGCGGCCTAGAAATCCCAATAAATAAATAAATAAAATAAAATTTCAAATTATTTTAATTCTATGATCTAGACACTAATCAGGTCTAGGACTACCAGTTGTAAAATGGCAAGTAGATGGAAGCAAAAATTAAGAGAGTTTTCAGTTTCTTTTTCCTGATTTCTAGGGGTTGTCTGGATCTTTTTGCAATCCAGATCCGGTAGTCATGAGCGAATGCTCAGTAGATGTAGAAATCACATCCTTATTTTTGAATAACCCTGGTTTTCTTCGGACTTTTTAAATGTTCTGTATAACATAAAAAGACACTGAAAGATAAAATATGAGGCTATATATCCTTTTCCACCTTTCTATTCCCCACTTTCCACAAAATAATTTCTCTATTAGATTTTGCAACTTTTAAAAACAGGAAAAGCAGTTCTCTATGTTTTCTTATTCAAACTCTCAGTATTGCACACCAAATTAAGAATTCAATAAAGTCATATGATTTATAGTAGGAGAATAATTTCTTAAGTTTCAAAAGATAGTTACTAATGCTTTAATTTTTATGAGAAAGAAAAAAAACACCCACCTGTACTATTATAATTCTAGTTATTGTTGGCACAAAGCCTGAAGTTAAATATATTCAAACATGTGGTAAAGTAGCTGATTTTCAGAAATTATAACATTTCTAAATATGATATATACAAATACACACTATCTTCCTATTCTCAGTGTAATAATCTTTTGACTATTTTTATAGGAAGTTCGCAATGGAATGTATTGTGGAAGTTAAGATGTATTATTTACTATTTTGTACTAAAGATTTCTGATGTGATTTTTAAAAAAGCAGTATTCAATATGTTTTGAAAAAGGATTTTATCATGATGCTGCTGCTCTAGAAGATTCTAATTCCAAATTCACTTAGAAAGAGTCTCCTATGTTCTGGAATGAATAACTACATTTATAATTACTTAACAGCATGTTATGATATCCAGCCAAATCATCTAATATAATACAAACCAACACCTTGTTGTTCTGGGTGATAGTAATCTAACACATAAAGACAATTTTGGGACAAACTGCTTGCCTTACCACTCTGATAGTATTTGGAATCGTGTGTCCACCGAAAGCCAGTACAAAGTCCAAAGTCTGTCAATTTGATATGGCCGTCACGATCAATCAAAATGTTATCAGGTTTTATGTCTCTATGAATGAAGCCCATCTTATGAACACTTTCAACAGCACAGGTCAGTTCTGCTATGTAGAATCGGGCCATATTTTCAGGAAAGACTCCCATTCGAATTAACAAGCTCATCATGTCTCCTCCTGGAATATAGTCCATTATAAAGTACAAATTGTCCTTATCTTGGAACGAATAGTACAGACGAACTACCCATTCATTATCAGCCTCTGCAAGAATATCCCGTTCAGCTTTAACATGAGCAACCTGGTTTCGAAGTAGTACATCCTTTTTTCGAAGAGTTTTTTTTGCATATAAGGCATTTGTATCTAACTTTCTTGCCAAACAGACTTCTCCAAAGGCCCCAATTCCAAGAGTCTTAATTTTAATAAACATTGATTTATCCATTTTAGCTCTTCTGAGACGGATGTAGTTGGACTCCTTTTGGCATAGCATTTTCCTCATTTGATCTTGGGCCTCTTGGGATAACCCAACCTATGCAACAAATATAAAAAAAATGATAGTTAAAAAAAAACAATTTAAGAAAACTAAACAATATCGGTCCTTAGGGAATAATACTCCCATTTTTATTATTTCAGTTTATTTTATTGCAACGTATTAGGAAACAATCAAAACACTTCAGAACAATATACAACAAAATGTTAAAATGAGATATTATAAACAATCATACACAAGAGCCATGCACAATAAGGCTCAAGATTCAAGGACAACTTTTTAGCAAGAAATTCCATTGATGAAACTAGATAAACTAATTAGAAGATTCTATTATTCTTAAAAGTCACAAAGTGATGCTTTGACTGACATTCCAACAAATACTTTTACATTGTCAGTTAGGCTAGACATATACTATCAATTTACTATAAAAATACCCTTAATTTCTTCCCATATGACATTCCAGCTTCTAGGTTTCATTCAAAAATCTTATTTTTAATTACATTTAACACAATCTTAAAATAAACATCTACATAAACAAATATCTGGCAGAATGAGTACAGTACTAAACAATTCAGCCACTTTGAACAATGTAAATGAAATAAAGTGTATTTGTATCATTGTCCTTGTGCGACTGTAGAACATAAAAATAAATATGGTATACAATATTAGTGATCTAATATAAATACATTCAAGTACAGTGAAACAAAGCATGCTTAATTTAAATGCATGTAAGCATGCACAGTCCCATAAGAAAAGGATCCATGCTATTCTTTAAATAGAATACTTGTCTCCAAAATATTACTTGCCTACCCAGTAACGAAGGCTACAGATGTCAGGAAAGCTTCCAACACCTTAATAGTTTAAATCAGCTGTTAGTGAAAGTGAAAAGGAAAGAGACTAAGAATGAACATGTAGAAAGAACAAGAAATTTAACTGACTCAGACATCAGCTAGCTTCCTACTCATAAGGATGAAATTTACCAAAGAATTTTTGAAAATACTGTAATTAAAATGGCACTTCTACAGAACTTCAAACCCAGCAGATATATAATATAAATTAAAAATAATTGAGGTTGAAATGGAATTCTAGTGCACTCAAAAAATAGAGGCAATTTCACTACTTTTCCAACATGTAAAAAGTAAGAATTTTAAAGACGCTTATTTTTATTTGAAAAACAATTGTTAAATCTTTTTTAAAAAATATCCGACGAGTCATTTTATATTATAATGAACAACGCTAAATATACCCTTATTTATAGTGAAATCAAGCAAAATACTTTTTCTATTCAACCACCCAATATGTACAAGGTCCCACAAACTCCCAGCTTTATTAAACTTTATCTATGACTATATTATATCTGCCAGTTCATAGCATTTTTATTTGAATCAGGACAACCTGTGTGTATAGACAATTAGTTGCAAGTATCAGTTTGAAAAGCGCTTTCTGGTGGTGCCAAGCCGATGGCTGTGCTTGGCTATTAAATCCTTAATCTTCCTGGCTGAGTTTTATGGAAGCAACCAGTTTCTGATGTTTCCATTCTATGTTCTTGGTGGATGTCTAAATATTGTTATCTATCTCCCCATCCACACTTCCATAAGCACTTTCTGTTATGAGCAATAAAATAAAGATTAAATGCATTTGGTGATTTCTTTTTTTTAATGCCTGATTTGGTTTCTGCTTCCTGTTAGACTGTTTTTTGTTTACAATTTCTTGGACTATAATGCAATCAATCACACAGCCATAAATATATTTAAGAACTTAATCTGACTGACCTGAATAGGATTGCACTATAAAAATTGGTAAACTATTACCATTTTAGTAAAGTAAAGGTTTTCCCTATCCAGTCATGTCTGACTCTAGGAGGCAATGCTCATCTTCATTTCTTAGCTGAGGGAGTCAGCATTGTCCAAAGACATTTCTGTAGTCATGTGGCCAGCATGATTATATGCCAAGGTGCACGGAATGCTTTTACCTTCCCATCAAAGTGGTACCTATTTATCTACTTGCATCCTTTTGGGCTGCTAGGTTGGCAGGAGCTGAGGCAACTAATGAGAGTTCACCCCGTCACATGGGGCTCGGGTCTTGAACCTGGGCTGTCAGCTTTCCAGTCTTTAACCTGCTGAGCTATCACGTCCTGAACTGTTTAAGTCTAATGCAATGGTAATATTACAATTTCAAAGTATATTCCATGCAAATCAAAACATAAATAGAAATAATTTTAAAAATTACCCTCATCATTTCATTTTCAAGCTGTTTCTTACGATGCAATCGCTGTTGATGAGATTTGAGTATATTTTCAACATGCTGCTCCATAAAGAATTTAAAGGCTTGAGGAGAATAGCTTTGAATGCGAGATTCCCTCCGTTCTTCATCTCTTTTATTCTTCCTAACAGGAACAGGGGAAGTTGTTATTTGCTTCTTCTCTCTATCGATTGTTTCACTGTTCTCATTCTTTTCAGCATCCTCTTCTTTAGGAAACCCAGGCTGATCTTCTTTGCTAGGCTTTGTTATAACTTCATATTGAGTAGCGGATAGATTTGGATGTAATAAATGCTTTGGATAAGGAGGAGGTGGTCCTTGATAATTTCCACCCTCTGCTGCAGATGAAATGACTGGCACAATTGTACATGGTCCCTCAGAAAAGGAGGTGGGCTGGACCGTTTGCATTGGTTGAGATATCCAAGAAGGGTGAGTAGGAGCTAAGGCAGTTTGCAGTTCTGGTTTCAATACACGCATACTTTTTACTGGCTGCTGTATAGGAGCTGGAGTAACGGCTGTAACTGTTGTAGCAGAAGATTGTGAATTTGCAGCATGGTTTTGTCTGTTTCCAACATGATTATTGAAAGAATTTGACCTTACTGGAATATTGGATTGCCATACTGGGATGTCATGTCCGTTTCCAGAGGATGATTGTGACCAGGCTGTTGGAATTCCTGGAACATTTATGTTATATAATTCCATATTATGGCTGTTTCTATTTGGCACCATCATAGATTGAGAAATGTTCCCATTAGGATATGCTGAAAGGGGAGTAGGACCTCCTGTTTGCATCTGCAAAAGTGTAGGACTCTGTCGGCTTGTTGGAGATATTGGATAAGGAGGAGGTGGTTGGCGACTTGCTGAGTTAGCAGGCACAATATTTTGATGAACAATATATTCAGCCTGACAATTGCCGTTTTGTATTCCACTCCTTCCCGATGAAAAACTAAATTTGCTATTAACTGAACTTTGCATGATTATTGGTTGTCTACCAACAGGAACTGAACTAATACTTCTTTGTCCCTGCACAGAAGGATTCATAGATGATGAATTCATAGTTTGGGGAGGATAACCATCCTGCCATGATCCCGGAGGCACTGGAGAAATGCGAGATATCATGTATTCCATGTTCCCTGAATACCGTTTTGTTTGAGAATTTGTTTCCCAGGAAGGAGGAGGTGTTCCTCTGGGAGGGGGTGGCGGTGGAGTAACACTTCTGACTTGAGGTGGAGGTGGTGGGTTCACTCTTTGTCCATTACTAGGGTGAGCCTGAGCAAATGCAGCTATTCCAGACCCAGATAACGGTCTTCCTACTTCACCCTGAGAAATAGGGCTTTCTGAATGAAATGTAAGGCCATCTCCCAGTGCAGAAGCATGTCTCTGGGGTACCAAAGATTCTTTAGAACCTTTCCAGCTTTGTCTACGGATAACTGACTGCTGTACTGCTCCTCCTGCTTTTTTTTAAAAAGTAAAAAGACAATTTTTTTACTACTCATTTTAAAATTCTGGAATAGTCATTATATAAAAGATTAGAAGCAAGCTTTTCTGACATAAAAACACACCAGAATGAACGGATATAAAAATGAGATGAGAAACAATTTAAGTCATATTTCATATGAATTTATTACAAAAAAGGATATAGACTAAACAGTTTTTGAAACAATTAATCTAAGCGTATATCGGTAGTCCTCGACTGACAACCATTTGTTTAGGGTTGGTTTGAAATGACAACAGCACTGAAAAAAGTAACCATTTTTACATTTACAATCGTTGCCGCATTCTTGTCATGTGATCAAAATTTGGACACTTGGCAACTAGCTTATGTTTATGATGGTTGCAGTGTCCTGACTCCTGCGGTCATGTGATCACCTTTTGTGGCCTTCTGACAAGTAAAATCAATGCTTGTCAGCACCGATTAAGCAAAATTAAGTTTCACTTAACAACCGTGTTACTAACTTAATAACTACAGTCATTCACGTAACAGATGTAGCAAGAAAGATTGTAAAATGGGGCAAAATTCACTTAACAAGTGTCTTGTTTAACAACAGAAATTTTGGGCTCAATTGTGGTCATAAGTCAAAGACTACCTTTACTCATATGACAATGTAAAATCCCTGGACCCAGATGTCCAGTGGTACTCCTAAATCATCTGCATAGAGGACTGTAACATTGACCCTAAATAGTTTTTGCAATAAAAAAGCTCCGAAGGGATTCTGTTAATTGCTTTCTTCCTATTAATTCTTTGTGACAAATTGGCCCTTTTCAAATTGTTTTTTTTTTTTAAATTCATTAGTACATTCAGTAAGATGAGCATGTTTTTGATACAGCTTGAATAAAGAAGTGTCTCTTTCCCCCTCTAGTCTAGTTTTTTTCCATAGGTATTTTTTTAATTAGGAAAACAACAGGCCTTACTTTTATGTTAATATACATGTGCCACTGGCCTTTAATTGTGGAGCTTGCCGACACAATATCTTTGGCAATCTTCTCACCTTACTGCCTTCCTTCTACCTCTTTTACATAAATAATGAGAAACAGAGGTTAAATGAAGAATAAAGAACAAGGCAGAGGAGTACCTTTATATCTTTATGCTACTGTATTCTGCTGGTGTTCACCTTTTAATATACTATATTTGCCAATGATGTTGCAATTAAAAACTTCATTTTAACTACAAACAAAAAACACTGTTTATTTTTCAGTCAGTATCTCTCATTTCAAGTGATTGAAATTGAAAATATAGAAATTCCATTTCTCCTTCCTAAGGGTATATATGGATGTGCATACCTGGGGGCTTGGGGCCAGCAGTAAGGGGTCTAGATGCAGCTGCTGCCATTTGTTCTCGACGAGAATCTTGATAACTCATTTTACTTATAAATTCAATGGCTGCTTCTATGCTGCGGCTATTCGTTTGTCTTAGAGCTTGCACAACCATATCCTATTGATGGGAAGAGTATACAAAAAAAAAACACAACAATTTCCCAATAAGATAGTTAATCATTCATAACAAAAAAAAATGTCAGAAACACCGTACTTAATATTACATTCAAAATGCAGAGACTTAGTGCTATTATTCCTAACAATGCAATATTGGTATAATGTGAGCATCAATGGCACTGGAAATGTGGTCATTACAAAACAAGATGACATTAGCATGCTGGGGTGAATCTGAAATTATACAGAACTCCAAGATCAGGTGCTTTACCTCCACCTTGCACCCCTAAAAGCAAATCCCATTAACATATTTGAGACAGTTTCCCCTCACAATTTTTATTAAATGCCAATTAACAAACAATATCAGGTAACTACATTAACATAAATCCAAGAAGCAAACTAAAAAAGATACAGAAAATACAAGAAAAAACTACAACAATATGAATATGAATACACTACTATATGTATTCTATTTCTATATCAATTTACAATGTAAATAGATACTGCACATGTAGAAATTTACTGTATATTTAAAGTATACCATATTATAATTGATTGTTATAGTATTTGCATAAAATCCATTCAAATTTAATAAAATAGATTCCTACTTCTGATGTCTCATTATTTTAATTGTATGTGTATTTTTTTTCTGATGTAGCAGTTGAATAACCCTTGTTAACCCACACAAGTAACTTTAAAATAAGGAGACAATACAAATCTGTTCAGCTAACTGATCTCTGGATGGTTTTCAATACTTTTTAACATGGTATCCTCATGGATGGACTGAGAGGATTGGAGGCATTTTGCTGGTTTGCCTTTCTTTGTGGTCAATTCCAGCTGGTCATGATTAGGGAGGGGGATCCTGCCTTTGACCCCTACTATATTGAGGAGTTGGAGCTCGCTCCCCCTCTATTCAACATCTATCCAAGACTGCTAGCTGAACTCTTCCATCAACATGGAGTGAGATATCACTAACCCAATTATACCTCTCCATTGCTGTTGAATTAAGCAATGCTATGGACATCTTATTCTAGTGCAGAGGTATGCTACTGGCTGGAGAATTTTGGAAGCTGAAGTCCACAAATCTTAAAGTTGCCAAGTTTGAGGACCCCTGTTCTAGTGCATAGAAGATGTAAGGGTCTTGATGGGAAATAGTAGGCTTTAATTGAACTCTGGCAAGACTGAGTGACCTGGGGTTTTGGACCTGTAGGTTCTAAGACTCTATCTTCTTTGGTACTGGATGGATGTCATACTATCCCAAAATAGGCCCTGTATGCAACCTGGGGATTTTCCTAAACTCGCGACTTCTGCTCAAGGAGCACGTAGCAGTAGTGGCCAGGAGGCCTTTTGCTCAACTTTGTATTATGCATCAGTTGCATTTATTCTTCAAGAGGGTCTACTCAGAGTTTGTCGTATGCCACCCAGTTACTTGGCTATGAGGTGGGCATCTATATGAATATGACAAACAAAGAAATGTAACTTGGGAGTAATAAGCAAATTCAAATAATGTGCATAGGAAACAACAAATCCTAATCAAAACACATTTTTGAATGTACTTCCCCAATAAACCACAACAATATTTTTGCTATTACCAATTTGATATCCCACTAGGAATTATATTTTACCTCATCAAATCCAGCAGCTTGCAGATCTTGCAACATCTGACGATTAATTTCTGATGTTCCTCTGGTTGAAGAACTTGTTTCATTTGCAAAAGGAAGTAGAGAATTTCTAATTTCTTGCAAAGCTTTATGATAGGTAACAAACTTAGGGGGATTTCGACCTTGTCTGGGATCTTCAATTGGTATTTTACCCATATTTTGTTCAACTTTTGCAGCATCCGAAGGCTTCGGTAAATTTCTAAGGCTTTCTCGTATTTCTTGTAACATCTGCCGGCTGCTGCTAGTATAATTACTGGCAGGAAATGTTTTAGGCCTCATTTGTCTATATCCCTCTGGTTTCTCGCTTCTCTTCATGAACTCTTATAATTTCTAACCAAGATTTTCAATATACTTAATACTGTAATCAGTTGGATGGCAACTTCAAAACACAGTTGATCTTGATTCCAGTAGTACATACATCCATTCAAGTCTAAGAGAATAGAATAATAGTCATTCTAAACAGAATAAAAAAAACACTGTTACATTATTGGAAAACGTTTTATTCAACTCTTATTTTTGGTATAAAAACAAATTTCCTTCTACTTAAAATTTGGTGTTTACAATCTGAAGAAAATAACACACTTTTACAATCCAAATCTATAATAATAAAATAATTGGATATTAAGACTGTCTCCGAACTTATTATGACACATTGCAGATACCCATGCCAAATTCATTAGATACTTGCCACCTTCCTGTTGAAGAATCATTTAAACCTTTCCATACCTGGTTGAAGATTCCCAAAAGAAGTCAGATCCATTTATGCATAGCTATTGATTGCTTTTAGCAAGCCAGGTCTCTTCTTGCACGAAAGTGGTTATGTTTAAGAAACTAGTTCTTGACTTCTCTGGAGACTGAATATTTTACACAATATTACTCAAACAAGAAAGTATTTATTTAATCCTTAAAAGTGATATAAATGTTCAAATTAGAGGGATTGTCAGATTCAATATAGGTTTGCTTTTGTTTGCTTATTTGTTAAAATAGCATAAGAATTAAACTTAAATAGCAAAGCATTAGTAACTGCAACTTATTTTATTACTGCGAGCATAGTAATTATATTGCATAAATTTTACTGCTACTTCGATTAATCACTTTACAAAGGCCAACAACCAGCTTCTCTGTTTCTATCCATCTCCATCCCTAACTACTAGCCAACTGCAACAATTATATTAGGAAGCATTCTCCTTCTGATATAACTCTTACATTTTAGTTCTGGGAGGTAGTACCAACAGGTAAAATGTTCCTTTCTAACCATTAAGATCTTGTAACAGTAAATACAATTCAGTGTATTGTAATTTATTATTATTAAAGGTAAAGGTAAAGAGAGAAAAGAAAAAAGTTTTCATTCGCTTTCCAAAAGAGATGGGAAAAATATAATCTCTTTCTACCTCTTATTCTCGTATGAGAAAACTGTTGCTGTTTGTATTGTT
>JANHGD010002047.1:127544-143060 GCA_027560375.1 Imantodes cenchoa
GCCTGAAAACCATTTCAGTCAATTTTTCAGTACAGTAATTATTGCAGTAGGAATTATAGTTTTACCGTTCTATATATTGCAAGACTGTTGCTTTTATACGTTATGGTATTAATAATATTTTTTAATGTGTAGCTTATAGATCAATTAAAACCTGGTGGAAGGTTAATATTACCTGTTGGGCCTGCTGGAGGAAACCAGATGCTGGAACAATATGATAAGCTAGAAGATGGCAGTGTCAAAATGAAGCCTCTGATGGGAGTGATATATGTGCCTTTAACAGATAAGGAGAAGCAGTGGTCCAGGTGGAAGTGATTTTCAGTTCAACTTTTTTCTTCCACATACTTGCATATACAAGGTGAAACGGTCTTGATTCTTAAGAGGGTAGCTTGCCACTGCATCATTTGTTGTCACTACTGCTTTGTGCTTGATTGTGCATTGGAAGTTTTGCATTGCTGCATAACCATGCAGGTTTTTTTTAATGTGCAACATTAAAAGGTTAAAAAAAAAGAATTGCATGGATTGCATGTTATTTCAGTATAATTTATTATTTTTTTAAATTATGTAATACAAGCTAAATAATAATCTCCATTGCTTAAAGATATTTCCTAAATTTATAGCTCTGTTTTCTTCTTAGGTCTGCTTTCACGGAGATACTAAAATGTAAAATGGACTTTGGTAACCTCAGTGGGTTCAGAAAATAATGAACTCAATTTATTTCCCAGTCATTAAAAAATGAAACATAGCTCAGAAATCTAGAGGAAACAACAGAAATGATACATTCTAATTTCAACTAAGCTGGTTTTAGAGAAGCATGTTATGCTTACAAAAACTGCTGAGCCAAATTCTTTATATTAGCATGTATCAAAATATTTCTTTTAAGTGTGATAAATATTGTGTGGTCTTCTTCAAGCTGACAGATTGTTCTTCCTTTTTAACTAAGTTTTTTTAATTAATTCAGATGATTTGTCCAAGCTTGCTAATTACCCAGTAATACAAAGCAGACGTAAGTATAGTCAGCATTAAACATTTGCCAGTTGTTAGTTTATAAATAAGTAAACCAGCAATCTCATTTTGTTACTGGCCTAGAAATGATATAATATTGACTTTTATCATTGTAAAGCACCTGTGTAGTAGTTGAATTTACTACAAGTACAGCAATTGTTAATGATAAATATACTACAGTACATTTTACATAATTCCATGTTCAGAGATCTAAATTCTGTGAAGCTAATTTATCATTATTCTATGCATAAAATATATCCATACCCTATGCTTGAAGCTACAACACAGAGTTGAGGAGAATCCTGTGACAATAGTGGAAGATGATTAATATGTTATTGCATTCCAGCCTCATTGATGTGCATTGGTCCTTCCATGCTTTTATATCTAGTGCAGGCTTAGTAAGATATTATTTATTTCAAAGTTAAGCATTTGCCTAATATATTTTCATAACCAATTACTTCCAAGTATAGTTTTCTTATTGTTTCTATAATTAATTTTCTGTATAGTGGGGGAAGGGGGCAAGCCTATATATATCTATTTTAGGTAACACAAGTGCTTCACTTCGTTATAAATAAGTACTGGTAACAGATGGTGCTCTCATTCATCCTTCTGCTCTCAGTTGCATATCTGCTTACAGTATCACGACTGGTCTTAGACAGGAATAGGCATTTTTGAAATATTCTATTGTAATTTGGAACAGTAGCTAATAATGGGGAAAATATGGAAAAGAGAGAGAGCAAATCTCTATCACTCTAGCAGTTATATAGGTGATTGCTGTCTAATCTCTTATACACAAAATTATTGCTTTATTTTATGGAATTATGAAAGTGGCTTAAATAAAGCTTTTCTGAGTCATGCAATAGATATATCTCATTTCCATGAAAACTTGAGCCAGAATCCTTTTAGCTTATTGAAGACTAACAGAAAGTCCAGGTTTGAAGTTAAGTATCAAAATGTTTATAGATAAGCATCTGGAGATGATTGAATTATAAAAATACTACACCAATCATTAATTCAAATATTGTTTAAAGAACTTGGAAATCAACCAACTAGAAGATCTCTCTACAGAATATAAGTTTATACTATAGAAGAAAAAAAACTATCAACCAAGGTAGTGAAGAAAATAGCTTAGTTTTACTATAATATTTAATGAAAGTATTTGATTATGGCATGGGTAAACTGGTTAGTAGATTGTTTCTATTTCTCTTAATTTCCAGTAACAAACTTCTTGCCATGTATCAGCTCAAAGCTTTGTCAGAAAACCTACTAGGTTTGGATTAGTTCACATATTAATTTCTCTAATATTCTAGTTTAGGGTGGGGAACCTGATGATGTTCAGGTGTCATGGGCTCTATCTCCCAAAAGCCCAGTTAGAAAAGCCATGGGAAGATACTATAAAAATATAATTATAAAATTATATTTTATATAATTATGGCCCAAAACACACAGAGTTTAAGATTGCCTTTACCTGGTGCACTTTGATGGTACATTTCATTAGGCATCAAATAGTTTGGAATAATTTCACAAACCTGAAACATACATTTTTAATTATATTTAGCATAAACTTTTAAATTTTAATTGAACAACAGCAAAGAGAATTTGAAAAAAAAAGTATCTTCTTGTTTTCAGCTTCTAAATTATACATTGCTTGTGCAAAGCAAAACTTAAAACCAGTGATGGGTTTCTCTTGGTTCGGCCTGGATCGGCGAATCGGTGGCGGCGGGAGGCTCCGCCCACCCACCCAGGATGCTTCTGTGCATGTGCAGAAGCATCGCACATGAGCGAACTGGTAGTGACGGGATTTACAACCCACTACTGCTTAAAACTATTGCATACAGTGTGTGGTGACTAAAAAAAAAATACTAATTTGTACAGAATCATGACTACAAGTTACAACCTCAAATCCATAATCCTTCAGGCTGCTCTTATATTATCTTCCCCTTATTGTTTTTTTTTTCTGTGATAGCATTCATCATCATTATGTTGCATGTATCTCTGTCTGCCTTCTTTCCTTTTTGTCCCATAATTTGAATCTGGAATTTCCATATATTCCATCATTTATGCTGCCCATTTCTCTTCATTGCACCTCCATCTGTATTTATAATAAATGGCTATGAATTATACTTTAGCCATATCAGAGCTTTTGAGTCATAGCTGAAATGTAATGATCCTTGGGAAAGAATCTCACGCAATTTTGAGAAATTAAAATTGTAATGTTATACTCATTTTCCTTGGAGTGAGTACTATCAGATTCAGTATATTTGATGCAGTCTTAGTTCCCACTTATGAAAAGGTTTTATTTTTTCTTTGGGCACTTGATGCTTTCTGAATTTCTTTTCTAAAATATAATCAGAAATGAATTTTGATGCTTTGGGGAAGGAGATCAGCAAAGTCAGTGATCCACTGCTTCTAGTGGATAGAAGAGTCCTTTCATTTGACAGACCACACAAACTCTAGATTCAGCCCTTAGGGATTTACTGCTGAGTAGATTCAGATATAAATTGAATTATTGTTTCTTTGAATTTTCAATATTATCCCAGATTATTCCTTTTGACAGTGGCAGATTTTGACCACTGACTTTCAGTATTTTTTCTAAATGAGAAAATTGCCTTAAATCTCATATTATTGTTGAGATTTATATTTTGAGGGAGAGGTATTTTTAAAATGCTAGATTTAAAACTTTTTATTTTGGTAATCTATAGTATCATATGTACTTATCCAATGGTGTCAACTACTCAAAAAATTGTGATTCTAGTTTATATGAATTTGGGAAGACAAAAAAATTTTGGAAGTTGGAAGGTGGGTGGTATGGAATCTGCAGCAAATATCAATATCTGTCTACGGAGTATAATTTTCTTCTATATGTACTGCATTGGGCATATTTCAAAATTGATTTAGATCTCATGCAAAAGCCTGGACAGCAGCTCTGCACTTCATTGATAAAAGTTGATGTGATTTTTCAATCTTTTGTAAAATAATAATGGTTTAGGATTCTGTTTTCTCATCTTTCAGGTCCATTCAATTATCTCCTTTAGTTCGGTTTTGCATCTGCTAGTCTGTATTAGTGTACTATACTTGCAAGTATATGCATTTTGGATTGTGGAATGTATTGGGTGTGTATGCATGTGTGTATGTATCAGATATGCATGCACTCACACACACCTCTCTGTACCAAACAAACAGTGGGCTGTTTTATATATTTGGTATTGGGGTCTAAACTGTTTATATTTATATTTATATTTTGATATAAATATAAATATACTTAAAGGCAGCAGTAGTACAAAATCAAGTAAATGTTTTTGGTCACTATTCCATTTCTTATTGTAAATGGTATTTAACCTCTCTTATTCTAGAAGCTGCATATCCTTGCTTTAAAATCTATCAGTAATATAGTTGTTACTTAAACTGGCTTGATACTTTATATTTGAATAAGAAAGCCATTTTGCACATTTCATAATATTTTATCATCGAAATACATGCAGTGTAACTGTAGATGCTTAGAATCTGTTGTTCTTCTGCCAATAAAGGTCTAGCAGAGGGCAAGTAACATTTCAAATCAGTTGCAGTTAGAACTAATATTTTCACAGCAGAAACACTGGGCCATGTTAATGAATAATTTGCTTTTGACAACCAATCCTATTTAATGCTATTTAAGGTGTTGGGGAGCAGTAGAAATGATGGGAGGGGGATAACCTTTTTTCTTGCTGCTTTTCTGATCCTTTTTCACATTAAAACTAATTCATCTTATAATAGTTTTCACTTGTATAGGCAAAATCCAGTTTCTCTAGAGGGAAATACTTTTATCAAAATTCTGCAATAACATTTTGAACTCAGATTTCCCATTATGCAGCCTTTTGCACAGGTATTGAGTAATTGGACCATAGTTCCAAGTGAATCTCTACTGTAAATGGTCTGCAGATAGCTACAATATTCATGTCTTCAGAAAAATAAAGGTAGCCACATAATTTTTTTAATTGATGGTATTTTTACTGATATTTCCATGAAGTATATGAAGTGACAGGCAGTATTTCATCTAAAATTCATATTTTGCTTTGTTTAATGTGACTATTACTTTGATGCTGATCATTTGATTCAGTATATGAATCTTAAGTTTTCAGTAGTATCTGAAAGTGAGCTGAATTTTAAGAAATATATGTGAAAACTAGACTTAATTTTTTTTTCTTTCCATTTTGCAGGGATGAAATATAAAAGCTACAACATCTGATCCAAACATAGTGTTAACAGTGGACTGCTCATCTCCAATTCTTAAAAGCTTTTTCCAAACCAACAGCATAGCGGCTTGTTTTGGACCGTGTTACACTGTTTTCAGCATGGAAAAGTGGTTTTGTTTTGTTTTGTTTTAATTTTGTAGCGGTTTAATGCGAGTTTGATAATGGACTGATAGAAAAAAATTAAACCTGGGCAAATTGTTTCGTTTTAATATGCCCTTATTTTCATCTCTTAGTGATATACATCTGCAGATAAGCAGATATATCTGCAATTTATCTCCTTTTATTTTTCAATTTGGAAACTTTCTAACCATTTCAGCTCCAGTGTTTGTTCATCAAACTGCTTACCTGCACTTTCTTATGCTATCTGCACACTTAAGATTTGTGTTCAGCTGACACCTAGATCCTACTAAAATGAGATGAATTTCTTCAAAGCTATCAACGTGGTATTTATAGACTAGCATGTAGTTTATACAATCAGCAGCTTTTCTTCTCATGCAGGAAATCAGACATGTATATACACTTGGAAGCTTCAACAAGGATAACATTTATTTTATGTTACTGTTCAGGATGGACATAACTAACATAGTTCCCCTCCTTTCCTTGTAGCATAGCTGAGAAATTCATAGCTGAGTATTATTTCTAGCTGATTTACAGACTTGAAGTATCTGAGTGTAATATAACAATTACTGTGTAAGTTATGTCCTAATCATTGAACAGTTCACAGTGCTGCTTTGCCAAATAAAAGCAAAAGCAAAAAGGTGTGGCAAATAATGTTTTCAATAGAGATATATTGGGTCGTTGACAGGTTGCTAAAATGTTTCTACCAATAGTTCACTTTCCCCAATAAAGCTTTCCTCCAGGGTACTCATCTTGCATTGGAAAAACTGTACTGATCAACCAGCTTCAGAGTTTCTGCAATGTCCCAGAGAACATCTACAATATTACAAAGAATAAATAATCCAACCCCACCAACTTTTAACAGGTACTGGGATAGAAGTGTGTGCTTTATATTCAACTTTATATTATATCATTCCATATGACAGCAATGTCAATTACATTGATGAATAAGCCTACACATTTCTATAACAATTTCTGAAGACTTGTCTATTAAGTTCAATGAAAAATGAGTATACACGCTTATACAAGGCAAGCCCATTGATTCTGATTTTAAAAAGTAATTCAGGTTTAAGCCATCTTCATAGCAATAAGATGCCATTTGAAAAATATGTGTATACACCAAAGTGTTAATACTGTATCACTGCTGATCTAATTGGGAAGCCATTTTAGTGTATTGCTTTGGACAAAATAATTTATTTGGGATTTGCTTTGGACAAAATAATTTATTTGGGATTTTACTAAAATAACTTTGAGAAAAAGGAAACTTTAAAAAAAACAACCACCACCCAAGTCTTCTGAAAGAGATGTAAATTCTGTTCTTTCCCTAACTGAATAAAAAGAACTATTCTCCCTCATTTTCATTATCACCAATTAGAACGACAAAAATATATTTTATTTAAATAACCCAATGACCTTCTATAAATAGTTTCATACATTTAATTTGTCATAGTTGTTTAACAGTTGACTTGTTGTCAATGACTGTAATTTATGAAGCCATGTAACATTTATAGGCAAATATATAGGGTAGTAAAAAGTAACCTGAAATACTTTGGGTGTAGCATCCATTATTTAATTTTCTAGAACTACTACTGCATATAATGAGTTAACTCTAAATAAATAAATATTTGATAATTATAGAGGAGTCAGCTTTAAAATGTTACTTGAATTACTGAAATCATGACTTCATATGGCCTTTATAAAACATGAGCTAATGCAGGTTTGGGAAATAGCTAGATATAAGCATTATAAACAGATTTTAAATTTAAAACAGTTCATATTGTTACACAGTTCTGGCAAGAAATCTGCTATGGCCAGTCAGAAATAAAAAAGCAAAAAACAAAACAAAAACCTACCATTGAGGGAAATAAAGAACTAATTGTTTTGCAGATAATATGAATCATTGTGCAGAATGTTGAAATCTGGAGATGAATATACTGGCATTGTGTCTGTAAGAACTGCTCTTCATGTTTTGATGTTTAAATCCTCAGCTTTCAATTAGTGGCACATATAAAGCATCAGAAAACAGAAGAGGATGGACTCTCCATTATATATAGTCCTATTAAGATCTTTTGTGTTATATATGAAAATAGAAAAAAAATACTTTTAGACAATATACTTTTAGATTTTTCTGCTTTAGATCTACTTAAATTGACTTAAAAGAGTTTTAATCACTGTTTCACAGTGTGTAATGACTCCTTATTTTCCTACTATTCTGCAAAAAGATTGGTGCACAGTGCAGCATAATTTGACAAAGTATTCTACTGAATGTAAGGAGGGCTGACATACGGAAGGACAGTGAGTCTTAGTACTGAAATGGAGGATGTCTTTGGAAAAAAAACAAGCTGTGATGATATATTAAGCAGCAAACAACACTTGTGTTGATATGGATCAATAAAAATAGAAATTTTATCTTACAATTCTAGCTTTTCCATGTTAGGTTTTGATGAAAAACCTGACTATGAGCATGTCAGAGTACTTTTTGATGATTCTGTCACTCCATTTTATTCAAATACCTCCATTCATGCTCCAGTCCACTGGAGATGAATTAGGAAGCACATCTTTTTATTACTTAAGAAAAGATACTGCTTTGAGAACTAAACAGCACTTTGGATCTGAAGAGGAAAAGGGCTTCAAAGCACATAAAGGCATGTATGTAATACCCCTTGACAATTTTTAAAGCAGCTGTGACTTTTCCTGGATCTGTACAATTGTCCTTCATAACTGCAATGCTGGGAAAAGACACATTTAGTTTAATGTGTTGTCAACAAGTGCTACGTTCAGGCCTGTGCACACTTACATGTTTTTTTCCTATTGAATCTGAAATGCTTTACAACCCTAATTATTTAGTAAGCAGCTTTCACATTTAATGTTGTCTTTATCTCCAAATCCAGACGAATCAGCTGACTTCAAAAATACAAAATCAGTCTTTTTATTAAATGCTCAAAATTAATAAAGTTCTCAAGAAGTTGAACCTAGATATTAAAGGTATTATGACTAAAACAGATTTATTTCTTATGTTTCTCAGCTCAACATCTGTGTTAATTAATGTGATAATTAAAATAAGACATACCAAATTCTTGAATGTCTTTCCTGAACTGATTTGTACCTAGTCCATCAGATGATAACATATTTATATGTTTGGTAAAGAGAAAAGTTAGTTTACAATAACTGATACACAGAATAAATACTTTGCAATATATGCTTAAGCCAAGGCATACTTTTAGTCCTTTACACAATTGGATGAACCTTTTAACTGATTAAACTTTACAACTTTGCTACAAGGGTTCAATAACCAGAACCTAAAGCTTTATGAAAAGTTTACTAGTTGAAACTGCAATAAGTTGCTAAATTTATTCTCTGGGCTACTTCTGTGTGACAGTTAACAGAATCCTGAGGTTTTAATATCATCAGTATTATAAACTTCAGGCATATTATTTTTTTATTGATAGAAGCAATACTCCCTGCTGAATAACTACAGAATAGGGAACAGTTTCAGCTCCTTATCTTAAATGCTAGGCTTTAGGAATTTAGCATTTAAAGGAACCTTTTAAAATAGAGCACCTTTCTCCTGCTGTCTGCTATCCACCCTTCGTAATCTGAGATTCTATTGCTGATACAGGCCTTACCTACTTACCTTATACATTTCAATGGAAAAGGCAAATACTCAGATAGAATGGTAAGAAGTGTTTTAAAACAAGACAAGTAAACAAAAGATTTCTGACTTGGCTATTTCAGCATTTGAATTTATATAAATTAGTAGATAAACTCGAGGTGTTTATTTTTTATTAACAACTTGTTTGAAATGATGGCTAAATTGTACTGCTAATTTATTGATGGCTCACTTGTACTGCTACTTTTAATTAGGAATGTGCAGCGCTTCAGGTTCAGTTCCAATAAGGTGCTTTGGAGTAAGCAAAAGCATTGAATAAAGGATTTATCTGCAACTCTTTAAAACATGTATGTTTCCTTTGCAGCTTCCCATGAGCCTACATATGGCTGCTTTAAAGAATTGTGGACACATACAATACTTAATTCACATGCCTGTGTACTCTGAAGGTTAGAGTTACAGATATTCTTTAAGTGTTTGAAAAAGGCAGAGATTAAAATAGAAAAGATTGAAAATCTGTAAGGAGAAAAAAATATAAGCCTATGGTTATATTTTTCTCCAACATTGGAAGATTAAAATAGTGCAGCTAATTTAAGTAATATGGTGAAACTGTCGTGCCTTCCTCAGAGATAAAAGAGGGACTAAAATTGGTGCTCCTGTGCAAACAAAAGATTTCCAATGCTTAAGTTGAGACTGCAGTTTCCCATAGATGATCTAGTACTATCTGATTACAGTCGAGCAGAGCCTGGCTGCACTGAGAAGAACAAGGCAAAGTACTGTGGATGTCAGAACTGTCATGCGACATAATGAGAACTGTATACCTGATTTCCTAGTTCATTAAGAGGAGTAAGTTGCTTCATAGCCATCCAACTGAAGTCAAAATGATTTTTCAAGTGTAATGACATCATCGCACATAGGATGCAAATTGTGTCATTTTTAGCACTCTCAACATGTTACACATGATGCACAGTACATCATTTCCATCATGTAATTTCCCTTGCATCCTCTGACCCCAGCCTGTGGAAACTAATAGGATGCTTTTAGGTGTACAGTGTCTCCCCGCATTCATTGTAGAAAAGGAAGCTGAAGCATGAATTTCAAATCTCTATTTATATATTCCAAATGCAATTTTTCATGGGAAAATACTTTGACTAGATCATAATGTCACTTTAAAAGAAACACGAGCTCTACTTAAAGAGTTTGGAGTCAAAGCTCTAACAAAAATACATATTTGTATTAGATATGACTGCTGTATCGGTAGCTGCTGTGATGTGGGCCACTGCAACAGGATATCATGCTATTGCAGGAGCATGGATTAACCACTAGCTTCCAGTATTTTAAATTGAGTTTTATCACCATACAAAACTAATTTGCAAAACAGAAATGGCTAAAGTGTGTAAAGCGACAATAAGTTTAAAAGAAAATCTTTTGTACACTAAATGTATTTTAAGCTATAGTGACATTGCACTTGTTCACCAGTAATGTGATTTTGTTTTGGTGTGATTGCAACAGATAAATCGGATTAGCTCATACCTCCATTATAGGCTCTTCTTAAAGTAATTCCATACTAGAGCCTCAGTTGGCCTGGGAATGAAAGGCATTGTAGATCAAAACACCTGGAGGACACCATGTTGGTGAAAGTTACCACATGCCATTACAACTGTGTACATCAGTGTTTCTTAACCTTGGTAATTTGAAGGGATGTCAACTTCAACTACTGGAATTCCATGCTGGCTGGGGCACTCCAGGAGTTGAAATCCCCTCCTCTTCAAGTTACCAAGTTTGAAAAATAAATGGTGTTCATCTACCATAGGCCTTGAAGGAAAAGTTTGGGAAAATGGCTGCTTATTTTGGTAACAGTTTTTACTTTTAAAAAGAGAATTGTGAGATGCAAGAGGCACACTTTTGTGAGAAAGCTTGATAGCAAAAAAGGTATCCTGAATCTTGCTCTAGGCTAGAGATACATTCCATTTATGAGGTAATCTGATTCCTCAGATGAAGTAGGTCGCGCTTTCTTTAATTTCTGCCGGACTAACCGCAAACGGCAAGCAACCATGAGTAGCAGCAAAGCAGTGATGGCTAACCCCAAAGCCAGTGGAAGTACAGCACCTAAAAAGAGTAAGAAGCAGAATGTTCTAAGTAGGCAGCCAATCCATAGATAAGACAGAAGCATATTAGCATATTAGGAGATGAGAATATCTGTTCGATCAGGACATAGTCATGAGGGTGGTATAATATGACAGTTCAACAGTTCATATACTGCTGATGATGCCTTTTGCTTCGTGATGATTTGTTTTAGTGTATTTCTGTGTCTTGACACAGAATAAATCAGTTGAAAAACCCTCCCAATCTTTACCTGTTTCTGGGACTGGAAGGCTCTTTTCAATCTGAGTGCTCTTCAAGCTCACAATATCATTGTCATTCTTATCTGTGTCTTTCCCTGAGATTCTTGACTCTGTAAAAACGAAACGATGTATCATCAATATATAGCTCAGTAGCACACGGGTGTCGAACTCAATCACTTAACGTGATTTATCACAATGTTTTTTGCCTTTGCAGAGCAGGGGTGGGCGTGGTCTGTGCATGCCTTATACGGTCCCTGGGTTGCCAGTTTGACACCCTGTGAGTAGCAGATAAATTGCATCACAACATTGAAGTGTGCTTCAAGAACTATGACTTACGCTAGATACTGTAATACTAGTTTCTTTACAGCTTGTAAAGAAATATCTTTTATTTGTGGACCCTCTTCTGGCTGAGATTTTAACATAGCTAAATGATCCTTTTTGCATGACCCAATTGACTGGATCATGGTGCTTTTAACTAACTTGACTTGCTTGGGGTTAAACTAAATCCCTCCATTTGATAAGAATTATTTATTGGGAAGTTACTTGATGGTCACTTCTGAGACTAGGATGTCACCAACATGGAAAAAGGCACAGTTAGGTGTGAGATAAGCACCTCCATCTGATTGTCTATTGTAGCAGTGACTCTGGATGCATCACTTAAAAAAAAAAACTCTTTAAAAGCGAGGGATATAAAATAACTGGTAGGGTGTGGCATGATAGCTTCTTTAACAGTGGTCAAAAGGAATTAATTTTTTTAAAAAAAATGGCTATTGAGAGATGGATATAAAAACCTTAGAATAAATTGTGCCAACACAACAAAGTTGAAACCGTTAACATGGGAAAAAATAGTTGGTTGTTCTTAAGAACACAGCCACAAAAGCAAAGTCTTAATTTTACCATATGCAGCTAAGCTCCCACCACATACGTTTGTTTAGGTACTGTTCACTAAATAAGCCATAGTTTACATATTCAGCTCTAAAGCAATGATTATATTATAATTTAACATGTGAAAACTAGCCCAGAGCAACTGTCTTGATTATGAGTGCTTTGGTAGGGGAGGCTTCAAAGTGACACTTTCAAAATGAACAGAGTACAGCACAATTTAATTTAGTCAATAAACTTGACCAATAAGCTTAGAGAAGTAGTTCCACCTAAGAATGATTACTGACTGCTCTACAAATTCTTTTTCTGTTCTTAGAATTTGGAAATTGGAAATACTGAAAAATGTTCACCTTAGACCCGTGATGGCGAACCTGTGGCACGCGAAGCTATATCTGAGGGCACGCAAGGCGTTGCCCTATGTCAGCTCCAGCACGCATGTACGCTCTGGCCAGCTGATTTTCAGCCATCCAGAGGGTGGGGGAGGCCGTTTTTGCCCTCCCCAGGCTTCAGGAAAGCCACCACAGCCTATGGATGGCGAAAACAGACCCAACGGGCTTACTGGAAGTTTGGAAATGAACTTCCGGTAGGCCCGTTGGGTCCGTTTTTCACCCTCCCCAGGCTTCAGGCGTTTCCTAAAGCCTGGGTGGGCAAAAAACCGGCCCTACAGGCCTATCGGAAGTCCGGAGGCTTTAGTGAAGCCTGTAGGCATGTGTGTGAGGGGGCAGTGTGGGGAGTGTGTGCATGGATGCACGGTGGGAGAGCATTGCATTATGGGTGCGGGCACGCACACGCACACTATCGGCACTTGAGCAAAAAAAGGTTCGCCATCATTGCCTTAGACAAAGTAAATGACAGGGGCCCACAGAGTGAGATGACTGTTTTCAAACTAGTAATGTTAAATGATACATTTTTAAAGTTGGCAAATACTGCCAAGCCCACGTAGATAAAGTACAAACAAAAAAAATCAGTATTTGATGCCATTCCAATATTTACATGCCATGCAAATCTATCCATTATTATGATAGATTTTATGACAGACAGATCTGCACTTTAGCAGACTGCAAAGAGATTATATTCTTAAAGCTTTTTACCAAATCTTTCTCTATCAATAGAAGGATTGCTAAAACACAATTGGGATTCCAGTGGGACTACAGAGCAAAGTGTTACATTGTGCCACTTCCCTACCCCAGGCGACTGATTATTACCATGAACTTTTACACATTCAGCAAGACAGTCAGATTCTTGAAGAAAGTTGTTTTCATTGCCTTTGCAACCACCATAGATGAAATGCATGCAAGTGCCTGAAAAAGCATCAAAATGCCAGCGAGGGAGGTGTCTGTTGCATGAGCCAGTGGCTAGGGGGAGCAAGCAATGCTCTGTAATTATAAGAGGAAAAATAGATTAACTCTAAATCCTTGTAATTATCCTTAACATATGAAAAGCAGACAGCAGTTAGGTTTTATAATATATTTGAAATACATATAATATATTTGAAATACAGTAATTTAAACAAAGGCTATAACAGAATACAGAATCTTGACCTTGTTCCTTTTGTTGGCCTGAAAAGAATATTTTCAGCCACAGTTCCCAAATGTATCCATTTAAGTATGTTGTCTTTTCCCTCTGAATTTAACAGAATCCAACATTTGGAACTGTCTAGCTCAGAGATGGCAAACCTATGGCACACGTGCCACTGGCACATGAACCATTGCCCTAGCTCAGCTCCAGCGTGTCAGCTGATTTTTGGCTCATGCAGAGGGTCTGGAATAATAATAATAATAATAATAATAATAATTTATTTATATCCCGCCCTTCTCCCGTAGGACTCAGGGTGGTTTACAGCCATCAGTAAAACACATAAAACTCCAATTATACAAAAAATTTTACACTACCAATGCAGATCCTTTAACTGTTCATCATAAGGCTTGATCTCAAGGCCCTTCATCTTTTAGGTAGCTGTGTTCTGAATTTGTAACTGTCTTTGTGAACATTTTTATCAGTCATTTCTGATGAAAGGGGACACTTTCAAGTTTGAATGTCTGTGGGGATTTTATGAAATCTACGGAGATTTCAAGTTTGAAGATGGCATAACTGTGGCCCTGGAACCAGACATAGTAGTCCATATCAGGATTGAGCAGAATGGAAAAGCAACTTTCTATGACTTGCTATTATTTATTTATTTATTTATTTATTTGTTCCTATTTATATGCTGCCCAACTCCGGAGGGACTCTGGGTGGCGTACAACAATAATATAAGCAGATGAACAAATCATTAAAATAAAATTAAAAACATTAAATACAAACAAGACAATTTAAAAAAAAATACTCTCATTCCTAACACATAGGGGGGGGCAGTTTAGGTCTTTCTACCTGGTCCCTATCCCCCAAGCCTGCCGGAAGAGCCAGGTTTTAAGGGCTTTGCGGAAGGCCAGTAGGGTGGGGGCAGTCCGGATCTCCGATGGGAGTTGGTTCCAAAGCGTCAGGGCCATCACAAGAAGGCTCTCCCTTGTGGCCCCGCCAGCCGGCACCGTCTGGCTGATGGGACTTGAAGGAGGCCCACTCTGTGGGATCTAACCAGCCGCACGGAAGTATGTGGTAGCAGGCGGTCCCGAAGATGTCCTGGTCCAATGCCATGTAGGGCTTTAAAGCTGATAACCAACAACTTGAATTGTGACCAGATAGGCAACCAATGCAGCTGGCCAAGAATCATGGGTGAATCTTGAGGTATTCACCACAGTTCGCGTTTCATCCTAAGATAGCATCTAAGATAGCATCAAGCCTGGGGAATTCTGGAAGTTGAAGACCAAACGTCTTAAAGTGTCCAAGGCTGAGAAACACTGCTCTAGCATGATATCTATCTGATAAATCTATCTAACGTCTATTAATCATAGCCTGCTTATTCACATGCTCATAAACCTGTTTGGTTGTTTGAAGACTTTGCTCTGTATAGACCTCAAGCTGACTGATCTGTAGTTTCCTCAAGTCCTCCTCCTTCCCTTTCTGAAAATGGGGAAGACATTTGGCCATCCCCTCTCTAGTTGTCTGGGATCTTACCAGTTCTCAAGTTCTCAAAGATGATCAAGAATGGTTTTGAAATCACCCCTGCTACTTTCTTTAGTACCCTGTGATGTAATCCGTCTGGTCCCAGAAGTTGAATTCGTTTGTTTTAGCTCCAACCGTCTCCTGATTTATTCTGGGTAGTCCCACCCTTCACCCCCACCAGGGGTGGTTTCCTTTCGTCTTCGCTACCGGAGCGCCGGTAGCAGGCTGCGCGAGCAGCCGGACTCCGTGCGAGTGGGCGGGTCGCCCACTCGCGCGATTTTTGGCTTCT
>JANHGD010002047.1:261493-271781 GCA_027560375.1 Imantodes cenchoa
ATTCATTGCATAGGCACTGGCCCAAATATACATTACATTCAGTGGTGGATGCAAACATTTTTACTGTTCTGTGGGCACGGCTTGGTGGGTGTGGCAGGGGAAGGTTACTGCAAAATCCCAATTTCCTCCTGATCAGCTGGGACTCAGGAGGCAGACATTAAATGGGGGGTGGGGCCAGTCAGAGGTGATATTTACTGGTTCCCTGAACTGCTCAAAATTTCTGCTACCGGTTCTCCGAACTACTCAAAATTTCCACTATCAGTTCTCCAAAACTGGCCAGAACCTGCTGAAACCCACCTCTGATTACATTTAAGAATAGTAGGAGCAGGGATGGGTTGCTACCGGTGGGGCCACTCTGCTGCCTTGGTAGCAGCCCACGCATTGCAAAATGGCTCCGGTGCTGTTTCAAACCGCCCCTGAGTAGGAGTGTGTAAATTCGCGTACCCAGACTGCTGTTAGAAAAAAAATCTGGAAGAGGGAACCTTGACTTACAAATTTTCTTCCTTTTCTCAGTTATTTTCCTGGTTTAGCTTGTGAGGGAGGTAATAGAAACCTTTGCAATGAAGAAACAAGATAATGGATTGAAGTCATCGCACATAGTGTGTGGATTGGTGGGATGAAAACGTCAGACTTGCATTCTGTGATCAGCTTTTAGTCATGCTCAGCCAGGTTGATAAAAGCCAGCGGTTCATTGCTTTTAAGCAACCATATGGCTTGGGTGCATTTAGAAGAGTCACTTAATAGGGTATGATGGCAGAGTGAAAAAAGTTAAAACACTTTCTAAAGTCCTGTCAGCATCCAAAGAAAACAACCTTGAGCACTCTTTTCAAAACACTAAGTGGCAAGTGTTTTAGGATTATGAATTTTGATGCTAGGGGCCTGCTTTGTTCTCCCATGTTTAACCCATGGATCATTTCACCCTCCTTTGTATTTTGATAAGAAAGATATTTTCTTAAGGATTTATGAACATTGAACATTTGGGATATAACAAATTAAATGGCAAAATAAGAAGCCCTTCTTAGGCACTAAACAAACAGCATGAGGGACATGTATATCATTAGCAGTCTTCCTGAAATTGATTCTTTTGTTTTGAAATTAAAAAAATGGGAAGCATTTCTTTCTGCCTCTTTTTACACGAAAGACATGAAATACGTAGCTGAAATAATACATTCTTACACTATTTAGAAAAAAAGAATGTATGTATGAATGTTCATATTCCCTTTACAAACAATGTAAAGGGATAAATCATTCTGCAGCTGCTAATATCTTTTATTTTCTTATGCTTTTAAAAAACATTTCTAACTGCAGTTTCATCTGCAACAGAATAGTTGTGTACGTAGATTTTCTAAATGATGCAAAAATAAAATTACAGCAATCAGAGCATAACACAACTATTCATCAGCAAGCCAGCTATACTGAAAAACAATTCAAGGCAAACTGGGTTGAAAACATTTAAAAGCTTAGGCAAACAGGAACCATTTGATTTGGTACCAAAGTGATATTAACATAATTATCCCATTCCTGAATTAGCTGTTGCTTCAGTCAGCAGCAGCAGTGATACTTCGTCCATTCTCTTCTTCCTCCTCTACTCATTGGGATTGCCTGGAAGTGGCTGAGAAAGGCCTGGGCTACAGAATGAAGTATGACTCTCGGGGCCTGGTGTCTTTCTCAGCACTTGCTGTTAGCTTCCTTCATCCTTTTCTCATGAGAGTAAGGGTCAGTGCGGCTGCAGGGAAGAAGCACTTGTGTGACACCTCTCCTTTACTCCAACCTCAATAACCATAGCCATGGAGGCTTAGCACAGGAGCTCCATCACCTTTGAGGTAGCCATTAAAATGTTTGCCTCA
Organism: Imantodes cenchoa; assembly: GCA_027560375.1. Classification (NCBI taxonomy): domain Eukaryota; kingdom Metazoa; phylum Chordata; class Lepidosauria; order Squamata; family Dipsadidae; genus Imantodes; species Imantodes cenchoa. Next base: position 263,341 of record JANHGD010002047.1, read on the forward strand.
GGACACAGAGGCAGTGTCTACTTACACTCCTGCTCCCAGATAAAGTTGATGCCCAGAGATTGATCAGTCAAATACTGTCTATAGCAGGGAAGAAAAACCTGTTCTCTAGGTTTTTAATGTATACCGGTAGTTCCTACAAACCCATGTTTAAGCAAACACAAATGAAGTACACTGTAATACTTTCCATAGGCCATTCCTGATCTACACTCATTTTAAGGCAATGGTTCTGCAAGATTTTAGCTAGAATTGTTGTCATTTCCTAGCTTTATATGGAGATGCCAGAAAGTGAACTTGCCTTTTTCTGCATGCAGAGTATATCCCCCCCGCCCCGCAGACTCAACAAGGAAGAAAAAGTACTACTTCTGATAGTCTTCTATAAATGTTACTTGTGTCCTCCAAAATTCTTTGTTGATATACAGTTTAGATGTAATTGTTAATAGGTCCAAAGATTAATTGAAATCCTTTATCCTGTTTTATGTTTATTTTTTTATTATTTCCTCCACCTTCTCCTGAAGATGAAGATGAATGGAATGAATTCGCTCACATCCCTTTTTCAACTGAGCATTACTCTGAAGAAGACATGGTCAAAAGATCAAAGGATTTTTATGAGCTTCTCAAAAAGAGACGATCTGTTAGATTCATCAGTGATGAGCCAGTTCCAAGAGAAGTAATTGACAATGTGATTAAAACTGCAGGTAGTACTCTTTGTAAATGGATTTCTTGGAAATGATTAAAATCTAGAGTCTAAATACCTTCAGAGTGAACAATGTTAGTAAGAAAATGGTGCTCTCTGTGAACTCGGTCTTCCTATAATAATTCAGTGTTAGTTTCAGTATCTTTCGAAATCTCTCTCCCAACGTGAGAGATGATAGATGGACAGATAGATGATATAGACAGACAGACCGACAGAATCAGACAGACAGATGCTCTTTTCAATTTACCTCAATAATTTCCATACTGCCCATTTAACATATGAAAAGAGCATGTGTCCATATGGTAAAGTTAAGAAGGAGGTCTACCAAGTTGAATTAAGATAAGTACAGTGCTTGCTTGTCACTCTGTACTTGTGTAAGTTGTTTCTCAGTTATAGCACAGGCTTTTGGTATAAAACATGTAGCCTCAGGAAGTGCATCTCTAAGGTATAGTAATTATAGGGGAGCTCGTATAAGATGAAATGGAAAATAAACAGCAGTGTTAAACATATGAATAAGATAATAGTTGGAAGTTATCCCTTATATTTGCCTCTATGAGTCACAGGAGGCGCCCACCTTCCCAAAGCCTTCTCTTCTATGAACAAAATGCCTTTCTGAAGATCATGATCTAGCTTTGTTGTTTCATGTGGTGGCAACCACATTTACATGTTCAAAAGTTTTAATCAATTGAAGTTAATCTAGCCAATTATCTGACTGAATGCTGTAATCTTAGCACAGTTGGTTAGTTGTATCCCAGTTCCGAAAGTGATGAGGTTTAAAGTTGTGAAATCTACTTTTTCTTTTATTAGAGGATCATCGGCTAGCTCTATTCTTTAATCCAAATATTTCCTTTTTATTCAATTAAAGGAACATCTCCTAGCGGGGCACATACTGAACCTTGGACGTTTGTGGTTGTCAGCAATAAAGAAGTAAAGCATAAAATCCGGGAAATCATTGAAGAAGAGGAAGAAATGAACTACAAGAAAAGGATGGGAGACAGATGGGTTAATGATGTAAAAAAGATGAGGTATTAATAGGACGATTGCTGCAACTTGGAGGGAGTGATCATTATGTTCCTTAGCTTATGGATATAAGGATCAATTAAAATCTAGCCTATTTAGTGTCATTTTTTCCTGAGTACTAGTACATATTCCTAAAGATGATCTTTTGTCATATACATCCATTCATACAATCATTTCATTATATACAATCTAATTAATCTATTTAATTAATAAATATGTTTTTATTTTAATCCTGAAATTATGGTCAGCAGATTTCTAAAATGGTACCATGCCCCTACTACATATATTTTCTATCAGGTTTGAAAATACATTTCAGCCTGTTTATGCTTTTAAATATAACTCTTTCTAGTATATATTCTTTCTTAAGCATACCAAATTCTACTTAATTTCTCATCTGGCATTTTTATGGCAACCAATTTATTCCAACTGTGATTGAAAAAGTACAAGCCAAAGATGTATTGCCCCAGCCAAGGTGCTGAACACAATGCAAGGGGTTTAATTTTAGGTAGAAAAATAGTAGGTGTTATGTCGGGCAGCTTTCAAAAGTTTTTCTGGAAGATTTTCAACTAGACTTTTATTGTATAATACATTTGCATTTTATAACTACTGCAAATATTTAATACTAAACAGCTGTTTAAAAATGACTCTTTCTTAGGACAAACTGGATCAAAGAATATTTGGATAGTGCTCCGTACTTGATTCTCATTTTCAAGCAGGTGTATGGAATACTTCCAGATGGGAGAAAGAAAACTCACTACTACAATGAGATCAGTGTTTCTATTGCATGTGGCATCCTTCTCGCTGCCTTAGAGGTATGCTTGCAATTTGGGTAAGAGCAAGAGCCCAAAGAAATATAATCAATGTGGCGGATTATGCACAACCATTGTTTTTTAGAAAAACCTGGTTTTATTATACATTTTATCTCAGACCACACATCTGGGCAAAAAGAGGAATTGGTTCTGCCTTAATGGAAAGGTATTTTAGGCTGCACACAATATTTGACAGAATATACAGTCTGTTGTAATCTTGGGAGATTGAGGATTTTCATTTAAATCTGTTGAGCAAGTTTAGTGCAAAGTTAACATACTAAAATTCCATCACAATCTGCCAATGTAATATAATATAAGCACATTTATTCTGAACACTTAATTTATATTGTATATATTTCAGCTTGAGCACTGCAAATAGCAAACTTGGGCCCTTCGTTTCAGCAGCCTGGGCTTTCTCCAACTTGTTCTCTATTTAAAAAAGAAAAGAAAACAAGACTAAGCCTACAGTTTGTGTAAGGCATATTTGGGACTTATCCCTACTTTAAGATACTCAGACTGATTTATGGATTTATAATGATACTGAATTATGAACAGTACTGAAAGTGAATTAATGACCATCATAGCTGAGATAAATTTAAAATCCTATTTATTCATATTACATTAGTTCATAAAGAGATTAATATATTGAAACACTGCAATAATTGCCAAAAGCCAGCATGGATTTGTAAAAAACAACAACAACTCTTACTAGACTAATGTTGCCTAATTTTTTCATTGTGTAGTTTTTAGTGGATTGTGGAATGCTATATTTATAATATATCTTGATTTGAACAAAGCATTTGATGAACTACTCCAGGACGTTCTGATTAACAGTTAAGTGTAAGGAAATTATTAAGTAAAGACTTTATGATAAAACAATTAAGTGGATATATAGCTGGTTTAAAAATCATACTCAAAAACTACTGTTAATAATTCTTTATTAAATTTAAAAATAAATGATTGACATAAGAATCAATCCCAAATTCTGTAGTCTTTAATAGTTTTGCTAATGTTTGAATGAAGAAGTGCGAGGAATACCTATCAAATTTGTAGATTATCTAAAATTGAGTGCAGTGCAATAGCTAATGCCACAGAAATAGAATTCAGAACACTCTTGACATGTTAGAGAATTGTAACATCTAACATGACTAAAATTTAATTTATTTAAGATCTATCATAACAATTATGTTTCAAGGAAGAAGGCCAGGACTCATTTTCTATCACTGTAAAATTCAGGCACAAAACAGTGAATTTAAGTAATAAGAAGGCAGATTCCAATTAATTTTTGTGGGGGAGGAATCCAAGCCATAACAGTTTAACATTGAAACTATTTGGCTTTCCTTTGCTAGATGTGTTCAGATGGAAGCCAGGCAAAGACAGATTTTTTTAAGTTACCTGCACTGCATGAAGGTTAGACTCAATAAAAGGCCCCTTTGAACTCTATTGTTCTATCCAGTTCTATTGCAAAATTCAGCTCTTCAATAGCTTTCCCATGCATCCTCAAAGAAAAGCAAAATTTGTAGTTCTTGAATGATAGCTTCAGATTAGAAGACCTATGGCATTAGTTGTTGAGTTTTTGCTCCTAGCTAAAAGGAGAAACAAGTAACAAGAATTATGTACATGGTAAAATAATGAAATATTTCATATAATCTTTTATGCATAGGTTTTATAGACTACAATCTATTTCATCAGAAAGCCACAGTATAATAATTTGCTTATATGTATTATATGATTCTGGGGTTTTAGCAACAGGCTGAATCCCTTTGGAATTAAATATAGCATATATTTATTTATTTATTTGTTCATATTTATATACCACCCTACTCCCGAAGGACTCAGGGTGGTGAACAGCGATACATTAAAATGCATATCAAAACATATCAAAAAATTAAATATATTAAAATCAGATTAAACATTAGGCTGTCCTAAAACCCCAATTTTAAAACCCCAATTTAAAACCAGTTTAAAAGAGTTAAGCCAAACCAGCCTGACGAAACAGGAGGGTTTTTAATTCACGGCAGAAAGTCCAAAGGTCTGGAATCCTCCGAATCTCCGAAGATGGAAACAAATAGTAAATTAATAATTCAATATGAATTATTAAACAATTTGAACAATTTGGTATTAATAATTTACTATTACTACGGTATTAATTATTGCTATGTTATTAATAATTAATAGCATATTATTAGTAATAATTAATAGTAAATTGTTTTTAATTGTTAATTAATTATTATACAGAAAATTTTATTTTCTGCTTTTAAAAATCATTTCTACAAATTACCCATGAAAATCTAATTGTTTACAAGTAACAATTGTGACAAGTAAAAGCATAAACTTCAGCATTCAGGAACTATTTGTGCATATAATTCTTTGCTTGGAAAAAAATTAGCTGAAAATTGACTTTATTTACTTTTATTAATGGGCTGCTGTTAATTCTGGGTTTTAAATGGTTTTTTCTCTTTGTTTTACAAACAGGGATAACCCTTCTACTGAATTTAACTTGAAGACCTATGCAAATACCAAGGACTTAAAAAATGCCATTGAGAAAATATCCCAAAAAGGAGGCTTATCAAATGTTGGTAGGTAGCTGATATGTCATACCAAATCTGCTTAAGAATCAGATGCCATGATTTAAAGTTATTGTTTCTTAATAGATTCGGCTCAAGATCATCACCTGCTTCATTTATTCTAGACTGTCTTTTCTGATTTTGGGAGAGGAAACATGTTCTCCCAATCAACAATGTTGAATTCTGAAAGATGGAGTCAATGTAAAGATATATTCTATCCCACTGTATGAGTTTCCTCATAGAGTGGAATAGAATGTTTTGGCATCACCATTTATTGCCCTAGGATTTCAAACAATAAGATGCTAGAACTGTATTATTTTCCAGCTTCTAAAATTTATCATGCAGATATTGTAGAGCCCTACATCTCGCCAAAAATCCAAGTAATTTCTGTAGGAACAGAACAGATTAAGATTATTAGATATGTATGTGAAGTTGATATACATCTGCAGTCTCAGACACATTCGGTTGAGAAAATTATTTGCATCGTATGTTTTTAATGGCTATGAATATTTCCATTATAATGTAGGCAGAAGGTTTATTTCAGCTGTTGTTTCAGGATGAACGCTATTTCTATTCACAATTCAACCGGAGCATGTATTCCTATCAAAATCACAGTGTAGATAATTGCTTTATGTCTAATTGAGCCTGACAATGAGAAGTTTCCTATTATCTGCTGCATCTTAACATTGGCTTTTGGGGCGTTTTTTGGTTGAGGTTTGCTTCTGTCCTCTGTTTTATCATTTTTAGTCTTAATAACGTGCAATACAATGCCAAATAAATAAACAGGAACTCACTTTTTCAAGATTTACTAAACAAAGGAACAACTCTTTCCCCTCTGCCATCCTCTGACATAGGAAAAGCTTTGTCCTTTGTTAACAAAAACTACTTTGAAGATGCCAATGGCAACCGAGGAAGTGCCCCCAATGTGGCTGTAGTGTTGGTGGATGGATGGCCCACTGATAAGATAGAAGAAGCCTCCAGGCTGGCACGGGAGTCTGGCATTAACATTTTCTTTGTCACCATTGAAGGACCCGATGAAAATGAAAAGAAAAATGTCATTGAGACAAACTTTGTGGACAAGGTAAGAAAGAAAGTGGCAGATTTTGTAGTGTGCATGCATTATTCTGGGAAAATACAAAGTCTGGTCACTTTACCACATAATGGCATAATCAGACAAGAAGAGATTACAGTTGTTTTGCCAAAGTAATTACTTCACAGTCCTGGACTCAGTTCCGCCAAGCACTGTGATAATGCAATGTACATTCAGTTACCATACTTTTTTAAATTTAAAAGCAAAGCCGATGAAAACTGTTCTTGGATAGTGGATACAGATAATCCTTGATTTACAACTACAATTGGGCTCAAAATTTCCACTGCCAAGCAAGACAGCTGTTAAGTAAATTTTGCCCCATTTTAGATCCTTTCTTGCTGTTAAGTGAATCATAGCAGTTGTTAAATTAGTAACAGGGCTTGTTGAATAGGGTGAATGGAAGAAGCAGACAGAAGTGACTTCAAAACAACAGCTCTTTATTTGACAACTATTTACAACCCAGCACAGGCTCTGTCTGACAGCCAGCCATTTTATAAGGAGCTGCCAGACAGTCTAGCTCAGGGGTCTGCAACCTTAAACACTCAAAGAGCTATTTGGACCCGTTTCCCACAGAAAAGAAAACACCAGGAGCCACAAAACCTGGGTGGGCATGGCCAACTCGATGTCACTCACTCCCAACCAGTCACATGACACCCCCCCAAGCCACGCCTACCCCGGTCATTAGGGCAGACAATTGGTTGTTAAAAAACATCTTCTGAGTAGATTTGGGGGAGCCTTTTTCCCACGGGTCAAATAAATTCCTCTTTCCACTGGATGTTTTTTTTTTGTTTTTGTTTTAATGGAAAAAAATGCAAATCCATAAAAATGCAAATTCCATCAACTGGGGAAAGAGGTAATGAAGTGAATTGGGGAAGAGGAGGAGAAGCTGGAGTCTGTCTTTGCCGGAAGCCCTTTCTGCTCCTCTTAAAGTACCTTTGAAATGCCTTGCAGGTAGTATTTGCCCTGGGGAGACATTCGCAGCCCCCTTGCCAATATTCTTTGGGTAAATATTTTGACAGTCTCTATATAAGTGGCTCGAACGCAAGAAGGTAGAAGGAAATAGACAGGAAAAGCGAGTGTTTTCGTTCTCTTTTTCCCTGCTTCCCCATCTTTTCTCCGTGAGAGCCTCTGAATTCCCACGAGGACACGGTAAAAGTGTTATCATACTGCAGATAATGCAAGAGGAGAAGAAATCTGGTGGCGAAAGAGCTTTGTAATATTTTTAAACAGAGAATCTGGGGGAGGCATCATCTGTCCTAGTTTTCTCTTGATTTTTTTTCTCTTTTAATTCACACCGATGTCTGGAAACCAGGTTTTACTTTACTTTACTTTACTTTACTTTATTAAATTTGTATGCCGCCCTACTCCCGAAGGACTCAGGGCGGTTCACAGCCATACACATAAAACATATATACATAAATAGATAAATATATTCTGCAAAACAGGGGGCAACCACCAGGTGGCAGCAGAGATGTATGGACGCACACAGAAACAAACACCCAGCTCATGGCTGCCATCTAGTGGCCATCTCAATTTTGGCAACTTGGCTCTAATGTTTGTGGTCAGCTGGTGAGATTCTGGGCAGACGTTCACGGATCCTTCAACATTTCACACATGCCAATGGGTGGGATCCAGAAAGTCCAGTTGCCTCTTGAAAATGCACTTTTGGGATAATAATCCAGCATATTACATCTTCAGTAGCCAACACAGGGGCTGATTTCCACAGTCATTTTACATTCTGGGCCCTTTCTGAGCCAAGACCCAGCCTCAGAGGAAAGGGTCAAAGATGTTGCATTGAAAAAATGATGCAGAAAAATCAATCTATGGCTATTATTTACTATTTACCTCTACAGCCGGCATATTACCCACCACATCATCTTTTCAAGTCCATTAGTTTCAGCACATTTCATCAAAGCCGGTGTTTTCAGCCAGTCCTGGAGACCAACGTCGTAAATAAGCCTCTTTTGAAGATAACTGCATTCCATAAAGATGCATTAGCTAGTTGGGTGTCTTTTCACTCCAAATCAACATACGTTTCAAAAAACCAACACCTCATAAACAGACCTGTCTTATTTTAGTCGCTGAAATTTGGACAGCATGCCCACCAAAGAATGGAAAATCCACATTGGTCTAAACTAAACCGGTGTTCCTTGACAACTTTAAATCTGGCCAGGGAATTTGTATTTTGTATTTGTATTTATTTATTTGTCAAGCATATATAAGATAGAAATTATTGATATAAGCATAAACATTAGCAAAGT
>JANHGD010002047.1:367992-380545 GCA_027560375.1 Imantodes cenchoa
TGTACACAGTCACGAACTGCTTCCGGGACTCCGGCTCCGGATTTTGCCTCGAGATTTACTCCTGAAGCCTTTTCCAAGGATGGATACAGCCACAAGGCAGTGGAGGTTTGCAGTCAGAGTTTCCCGTCTCCTAGTGGTTGACCAGGGCATCTTTCGTGTCTTGCCGTGCTCTTAGCATACCACATCGCTTGCAGCTACTGCCTTCATGACCGTTGTCCTATTCTAATAGGATTGATTAGGATTGATGCCTGTTTAAATAACAGGAAAAGGTAGATAGAAATAAGCAAACCATTTTTGAAAGAAGATAATGGTTTTACTCCAAAGTAGGCATGCATTTTCTTGTGTTTATATATTATCTGCAAATAGGGTGAGCAATGAGATATCAGATTTGCTAATGGCATCGAATTATTTACAGCAGTTACTATAATATCATATCCCTAAACTGGGAGTATGGGCATTAAAAAAAGAAATGATATCGAACTGAAATAAATGAGTGCTGATAAAAATCTCAGGATAGAGGTAATTGACCCCTGAAAGGCATGTTGGGCTTTTGAGTGACAGCTACACATTCATCTGGAAAGAAAAGGTCAGCAGAAGTCTCAAAGTTGTCTTCAAAAGTAGTTTGGTATAAAGATCATTAGTGATTTATGACATGCAACTGAGAGCAGGCTATTTTTTTATAGTGTTGTATGATCTTACCCTGAGAATAAAGGTGATATTTAAGGGGTAGTGCTGTCCCATCCACAACTGTTTGCACATACCACACTACACTGAATAAATCACTTTCTTTATTCACAGCATCTCAGGTTTGTTGAAATAAAGCCTCACCGTATTTAGTTGAATTCATCCCCAAATTACCTCAAGAACAGTTCTGGAGATCAGCCTTCTTTCATATTTATCTTATTGCACCTTTTTAGCCTGCAGCCATCTGGAAGGAGGCTAAGCATGGAGGCTGCTTCAGGCCAGGTACAGTTAAAGAGGAAGGAATCTGTATCTCATACTATTCAGCTTATTCTTTTGTTGACAAAAAATGCCCAGAGCTCTAATTGACATTATGTTTGTGTTTCTGACCAATACCATTAAGGTCAATGCTCAATCCAAAAGTTGGAAAAGGTATAAGAATCTATACCTGCTAATGTCTAATTATAAGAATTACCTTGTAAAAAGACCTTTATCTGAATCTTGGTTAATTGTCGGTGATTTAAAATAGTTTTTAAAGGACTATGAGGAAAAACTTGCAAGAACCTGTTACAAAGAACATGAATGGCAGAGAGATAATTTACAGGTTTTGATGATATAATTTTATTGTAGAATGTAAATTAGGGGGTGTCTCTTGCTTGAAAATATGAGTTTCCGGAGTTCGTGATGATCATGGAGAATTATGTTCCTTTGTTTTCGATTTACTAATTCCCCAACTCCCATCCTCCAATCTCACAATAAATCTTGTGATTATGGCAGAAGATAAGAATTTTCTCCTTGCTACTCTTCAAAAATACTGTTTTGATAGAAGTTATGACTATGCTTATAAAAAGCGGTTGCCCAGGACATAAATTTTTGCAACTCAGGTCTGAAAATGATACCTAATTGTGATGAAACTGGGAAGCTGCTATAATTGCCATCTTGTCTCTTTTAAAGGAGCCGAACTTTTGTTCTATTCCAACAGCAGAGTAGCCAAAATATTGTGATATAAGCGTTGATAACATTGTTCTGATAAAATACAAATATAGATTAATAGTAGTGCAGCCTTAGTAAATAGTTTGACAGTGTTGAGGGAATGATTTGTTCAGTAGAGTGATGGCGTTTGGGAAAAAAACCGTTCTTGTGTCTAGTTGTCTTGGTGTGCAGTGCTCTATAGCATTGTTTTGAGGGTAGGAGTTGAAGCAGTTTGTGCCCAGGATGTGAGGTGTCTGTAGATATTTTCACAGCCCTAACCAGAAATTGCTACCGTATTATAGAATAAAATCCTCTCAGATGTTAGGTTTGCCCCAACTGTGGTTTCTTTCTGGAAGGTGGTAAACTGAATTTATTTTAGGAGGCTTTTGAGAATGTTTTTTGGGTATATAGCCATGGAAGCACTGTGGCTAATATTATTGAAGGAATGCTTACAGATGTTTAATGTTTTTAGTTAATAGTTTATCAGAGTGTTGTTGTGGATATTGTGTAATGTATATTACTGCATTTAAGGAGCTAGTTTCTTTTCCATTCTGACATATTGCATGACTTTATCACTTGAAACTTTTGTATTATTAACTCAGGCATTCTAGTTTTGAATCAGTAGGATATTTATATGCAGAAACTCAAAAAATCCAAAAGGGGTGAATAGGTGGGTTTTTGGTTGCATTTCAAATTATTTTGTTGAATTGTTTGAGCAGATACAATACTCAAACTGTAAATGTTATTAAATTAGCTTTAATTCCATGGTTGGTTTAGGAGGTTGGTCTTTTTCTTTTGTTTCCTGGCAGATACTGAGTTTGTTTAACAATAAATGGTCTGGTATATTATCAGGGATTTTCCACACTTTTTAAAAATCAGGATTTCAAATGTTCACAGCTTGCTATCGTATTGTTAGTATTTTCCATTGGTCTGTTTGTGTCAAATAATTTTTAAACAGGGAAAAAATGATTAAGGCTATAAAACAAACTCGTGGTTGTGTAGCTTTGATCATTTTCCATGCAGGACAGACTGAGAGGTCATGTTCCATTTTTAATGGCATTCTAGGACGAGTTTGAGGAGCTATTAAATGACAAGGCACAATACAGAGCTCTAATTTTGAAAACTCTTGAGTTATTTATTTATTGGGTTGGTTGGTTCCCATGAATTATTTTGAACATAATGATCTTCAGAAGTGGGTTTTATAGAGCTGATTTCATCTCTGTGGCTACAGTCCCAGTTAAGGTTAGTTAGGAAGTCTTAGGGTGAGCTGCGCGAACAAAGTTTTGATTCTCCATGATACTCATTATTTTGTCTCATAAAATTTAAACATGCTGTTTTTGGCAAGATAGTTGAACTCCCATGCCAGTAGAGTTTCTATTGGACTTAATAAGCGCTTTCAAATGGTAAGACAAAATAGCTACATTTGGTGATACAATTGCTTGTAGCACTTGTTCTTGCCTTTAATAATTACTACTACTTCTTGTGCCTATCCATCATCAGACATTGGCGATCATAACTAAATAACTTAATAACTAAATAGGACATTCAGAGTCACTATGATCATTTTGATGCTTATTGCATAGATATATAGTACCCCATCTGCAACTTTTCCAAACTTTCAACAGCTGGCATTTCAGTGCACTGAGGTACTCTTATAGCTATGTATTCAAAATCAATGACTGGATATGAAATAAATATGTTAACAATGTTTTAGAAGGAGAAGCAGCAACGTCCTCATTTACACAGGCCTCTTTCCCAGAAACTGAACAATATTTAATTTTGCATTGTAAATTTTGATAGTAATCTGAGGAAAGGTCTAGGAGTGTTAGGTTGACCTTATTTTATTGGCAAGTTCTGTACCATGATTTGCAAACAGACAGAATTCAAGTAAAATAGTTCGGCACTTTGTTTCCAAATCCAAATTAGAAAAATTACGTTAGCCATGCCAAAATCCAATTTACATTTTGATGGATTTCTTATTGTCATACTTGAGTGATCATTATCTGCAGTCCAGTTTCTATATAGTACAATACAGTTTCTGTTTCTTTGTTTTACATAAAGAATAGAGCAATATTTGTTTTACGTAAAAATGTTTTCTGATACTTTATTTTTTATACTAAACAGTCTTTGCTTTCACACAGTTTTGTATCTTTTCCTGTGGAAGCAGTTGTTAAACTCTTAAATGAATAGAGTGAGAAACATAAAAGGCCCCAAAAATAAAAAGCAGAACCTGACAATATTCAATTAAAAAAAAAACCTATCAGTAAAATTGGATATTTGGTCCAAATGATTAGTTTCAGTTTCTTGCAGGCATAATTACAACTGCCTTCAAATTGGGACTAATATGGGAAAAGAGAATTATGAATTCCTTTATAAAGTACCAGAGGTGGGTTCCTTCCGGTTCGTACTGGTTCTATAGAACCGGTAGCAAACTGCTGGTGACATCATGGTGACATCACGGAACCAGTTCTGTCGGTGCCAGTCTGTGGACGCCGCCATCTTTTGGGGGGGAATTTTTTTCTGGGTCTTTTTTTCTTCTGTGCATGTTCAGAAGTCAGGTTTCCGGCACTGCGCATGCGTCACCATCTTGTTTATGGTTTGGGAGGGAATTTTTGGGGATTTTTCAGCACTGCGCATGCACCCATGAGGCACAGCCACGGGGCACAGGAGGAAGCAAACCGGCAGCGAGGTAAGTTAGAACCCACCCCTGTAAACTACCATTTAAAAAGTCTTAGTATGCTTAGCAATTGTTGTAGCGATCTATTTTGAGAGCAAGCTTATTTCATGCTGGTAGAACCAAATTTGTATTAAATTTCAAAATTTGGAAAGATCTACCATTGTATTAGCTTATTTTTCCATTCGCTGACTCAGATTCTGGGTATGTTTGTATATGTAGCAATAGTTTCTCCTTTATGAAGTTTCTTAAATCTTTGCCACAAGGCAGCTTGTGAATAAAAACAAAGGTCAGTGGGAAGTTTCAGGAAACCCTGGAGATATTGCTACAGTGACTTAATACAATAACATATTTTAAGAGGACAGATCTTAAGAATGAGGTCATAAGATAATGGAATTGGAATGAAATGTAAAGGTGCAGAGAGTGTACACTGTAGGATTTAGATGTCATCGCTCTTAATTGTTAAAACTTTCCAGAATGTAGATATATAATTATTTACCTAAGTTCACCTTTTTTTCTTAAATGGAAGTAAAATTATAATTTAATGAGGAAAATACACAAAACAGATATTTTGCAGGGGGAATTCATTTATGCAAAAGACAGTTATTTAGCAATAATTGGATGAATATCCTTATGTCCAGGTTATTGAACTAAAAGTTGCACTATTGTAGCTTGCTTCCATGTATGAAATGTCTTGATGTTTCAACAGGTGGCAACATGTTAAAATTTAGGTTTGGAAAGACAGCAGCAAACAACTTTCATACTGTTGGCAGGGACATATTCATGGAATTTGCTGTGTGAAACTGATGGTAGAGTAGAACGCAAGTAGAAATATTGAAGTTGGGTACTCAGACTGAACAAGCAGAAAGCAGAGACCATGAAAGAACAGTGTAATAGTTTTGGAAATCCACTTGTCAAGACTCATGCTAATGCCCTGGTGTCGCAGTGGTTAGAATGCAGTATTGCAGGCAAACTCTGCCCACTGCCAGGAGTTCAGTTCTGACCGGCTCAAGGTTGACTCAGCCTTCAACCCTTCCAAGGTTGGTAAAATAAGGACCCAGATGGTTGAGAGCAAAATGCTGACTCTGTAAACGGCTTAGAGAGTGCTGTAAAGTACTATGGAGTGGTATGTAAGTCTAAGTGCTATTGCTACCTTGGCAGATATTCGCAATCAGAAAAGCAGGATTTTCACTGAGTGTTCTTTAACCAAATTTATTGAAAGGATACAGAAGTCTTGGCAAGTGGATATATTTACTTTAGAACTCAATTATTTTTAACTGAATAAGGAATTAGGAAAGGATTTCTTGATACTCCTAGCCACTTTTTGATATGCTGGGAAAGTAGCTATCAATTTTCTTGGTAAAGAAAAACTGTGCAGATGGTCTGGACTTATAATATTTTTCAAACTGCCAATTTCTTTCCCAGAACCTGAGAAGCCCATTCCAAAAGTCCTATTGGAGATTTCATTACAGCAAGTTCATCAGCAGACTTCTTACAGAGACCACTTGGAGACAAACATAATGGAGAATGGAAACCACACCCAGCCTTAAGCTTACAGTTTCCTGCACAGACTCAGTAGCAGTTAACTCCCATTGGCTGATTGAGTTACTATGCTACTTTATTGGCTGACCATGTTACCGCTGGCTCTTCCAACTCATGAATATCTCTACAAGTCCTGCTTTATTGAATACTCTAGAGATGTTTAGAGCATAGGGTAGTTTTTCTGCAGGAACTTCATTGCTCTCTACGGTTTATAACTGACGTTATCTGGTCTTGAAAACTAAACATGTTTGAACTGATGAAAAATTAGATGGTAATACCAAAACTATAGGTTAGACTTGAGGGAAAAGGCAATGGCAAATCACTTCCATACTTCTACTAACAAAATGAATGAGTTCATGAAATCTCCAGGAGGTGAGCTTAACTTTAAGGAAATTTTACTTTTAATCAAAGAGGAATGAAAATGGTTATAAAAACAATATACTGAGATAGAGTTCTGTTTTCTTGATTCATTTATAGTTCTCATTCATCTCTCCTCAAATGTAGTCTCTAAGTTCATATATTTTGCATCTGTTTGTGCAAACAAATTCCCGAGAATATATTCTAATATACCACATTATACATTATGTGGAACTAGAGAGCTATATAGACAGCTAAATAGTCTGTTCTTTACAAGCTGACAATCATGACATTTATGTTGCATTTTTGAAAAGTTAAAAACATGTAGCTTTGAAATAATTACATTTTCCCCAGAAATCTGCTTAAGTTGTATGAAATCCAGGTATGTTAATAATACTGAGGGAGGGGGAGGGGAGGCTTACTATAGGAAGATGTCATTGATTTTATTGGGTATTTCATGGAGATGATTAAACTGTCAGTAGGGGTGAAATCTGAATACATTTGCAGTTTGAAAATCATACAGGGTATAGTCTGAGCAGCACATTATGTTCAGTCTTTGAGAGCATTTCTTTCGTATTGGTGAACAGATAAAGTATTGTTGTCTCCCATAATAGAAGGCCTGTTCGGGATGGACTCACTGAAGGGATTACAGTAATATAGAGTGAAATTGATCTGGCAGAGACTCATTTTACACAGTTAAAGGTAGTTTCATTTTCTGGGGAAGAAAGGAGCAGGCAACATTAAGGCACCTTTTTCATTTATTTCATAGGATTACCTTGATTGTATCACTGGCCAATCCAAGCTGTCTTTGGGTACAGAGGAGCGATCGGCTTTGTTTGGAAACATAAAAGACATCTATCATTTCAATAGGTAAGTAAATATTAAAGTGAAAGCATAAAGTAGAAATGACACATTAAAGCTTTTCCTGGTGTTTTTTTTCCCCCTTCCAGGAAGATTAAAGGGTGAAGGTTGAACAAAATGAATAAAGAAAATTGGGGAGGGCAGTACTTGAAACAGATTAACACTATTATAATCTTCAGAGTGAGGATAAAAAGGGGTAATAACAGATATTTCCAGAGCGGTATCATGTCTCCCTGTGACATTCCTTCATATTGTTAGTGATTTAAAATGCTGTTAGTTTAATTTTGAGACTGGCCTGTGCATGGCCAGAAATTGGAATAAACAGAGCCACATGCCAGTGAATGTTTAGGAACATATCTGTTCCTTTTCTGAATGCAGTCTTGCCACAAAATTATCAAAGGCAATGCTTCTAGAGGATTTGTGCATAATACTGGAAAGGACTTGGGTATTTTGCAGGTCCAGTTTCTTTTATGCCTGTTATTTATTTATGCTACAAGATGGGCCTGTTTCAGGAGGTTCTCTCCACTTATTAAAAAAATGTTTTGCTTTCATTGAAGCTACAACAATCCTTCTAAACTCAAAATGGCAGCTGGAGAGTTTGTATCTATTTTAGTAAATCAGCCACATCCCTGTGAAGAAAATATAGACCTGGCATCAAGGATATGTATCCTTGTCACATCTGGACTGTATTGTGGAATGTATTTTGCCTTTGCGTACCTTTGATAATGTCTTTGATATTTCAGTTGATTTGGTTTTGAAGGAACTAAATCAGGAATGTCAAACTCCGGGCCATGGGCCGGATGTGTCATGCACTGGCCACGCCCATTCCCCTTTTTTCCAAGGGGAAAAAAGTACCGATATAACACATGACGCCACTGTGACGACGTGAGTTTGACACCCCTGAACTAAAAGATAAACTGCTTCTTGGAGTGATTGAAAACTACATTATGCTTTTGGTTCTATGTATACAATCATTTTTAGACTATTCCAGACTGAAAATGGGAGCAGGATCTATAAGTGGCTGAACAAAGCAAACATTTAATTTAAATTGAGTTAAAATAAAAATGAATTATGAAATTATGAATTTCATTTATATGGATCCTTTCCATGTATTTAAATGATTCCTTCCCCTGTCATATTAAAATCACACATGTTGAAATTCTTGAAAACTTTGGGAAGGAACAAAAGTTGTGCTACATGATCAGGTCCCACCCCATAATCTCTATAATTCATATAATATGAACTCACTAAGCTGTGCCCTTATTTTTACTTTTGTAGATCTAAAAACTGGATTTTAAATCCTTCTAGCTAACTAAGAGTCAGAATCATCTGAACTTCTGAAGGACAGCAGTGGGCAGGCAGGCAGAAATTATTCCTAAGGGCAGGCATTGCCACAGAAAATTATGTTCCCTAGGTCTCATCACATTATATAGCTTCAGGGAATGGACCTGTTGCCTGGTCATTCTGTGAGAGCAGGGGGTTGGGCAGGAATGATGGGAGACAGGGAATCCCCCACATTTTTGCTGTTAAGTTTAAAATAAAGAACATACTTTAATTTGCTGCTAAAGGCACTTTTTATCTATTGCCAGAATATTAAAATTGTCTATAACTTTATCATATTTTAAACTGTATGTCACCTCAGGGAAATCATTTTCAACAATATCTCAACATATTTTATATAAAGAATTAAACATCCCCTCTTAAAGCAAATTAGGCAGCTGTAATAGCGGCATTGTGTCTGCTTTTCATCACCCTCCCATTTGTAAAGGCTTATCAAACTTAGCTCCAAAGTATTTAATTTAAAATAAAGTATTTGAATTATTACTTGAATTATTTCATGATTGGTATAATAATAATAAATCTTAGCTCAAACTTCTTGGCCAGGTATGCTTTTCAATGGAAATCTGTGGGATCTGTGGGGCCATTTTAGATACTGTCTCATTTCCTATTTCCACTTTTGGGAGGAGGAGTTTTTGTAAAATCAAAACTGCAACATTAGATATTTTCCATTTTATTTGTGTAGCTAATATTCTGCCTGTAAAATGGAAGAATATTTTTTTCATTTATTCTGCCACAGTGAATTTGGCTGACTTGGATCATGAATCTTGATGTGTTTTAAGAACTAATATTAGCAATGCTTCTTCATAGTTATTTACATCATAGTTACATCATACTATGAAACTGTGTCATAATTGGGTGAATGTAAACACCTTGGAGAACTGGTCACCAAGCATGGGGATTAAATTGAGCATGCCATAATTAAAGGTAGAAGTAGAACTAACTACAGTAATGAGAACCCTTGTGAATCTATTATGCAACACCAATCAAAATATCACTGATAAAAATTTCCTTTGCATAGGAAAAGAGTAGTATAAGTAACGTAAGAATTCTTTTCCAACTTACTTGCATTTTTGGCTTCTTGGTCAATCTTCTGTGTAATCCCTTCTCATTTTCAACATGACCCCACCTACCCTGGTAATGCCCTTTAGAACATGGCTGTCAAACTCCCGGCCCGCGGGCCGGATACCTCATGCGCTGGCCGTGCCCATGCCAGGTTTAGCGAAGGGGGTGATGCATCATGTGACACCACCATGACGACATGAGTTTGACACCCCGCTTTAGAATTATGCCAAATCAGCAATCAACCAGCAGATGTAAACAGAACAAAGTTATTTATCTTCATTATGATAAAAATAACAAGTTCTTACTAATGTTCTAATCCATATCTAGTAAACCATGCCAGACACATCTAGATAGAGTTACCATGATTTTTTTTCTTGCTGAACTCTATATAAAGACCCAATTGTTTTTTGCCCAATTTTTGCTAGGTTGTAACATATTCCTTTTTCCCAGAGTTTTGCAAATCCAAAACCAAAATCACAACAAAGCCCACACAAACGATAAATACTACTGAAATACTACTCTTAAGCAATCTTTCTTTACCTCAATCCTGCCATATCATGAAAACAGTTGTGTAGCAACGTGCAAGAGAAATATATTGTCCATTTCCTACCTGTCATTCATATACATTTCATAGTCAGTATGCCATAACAATCAAGTATCAGCTTCTCAGAATAACATTTCTTATATATATATCTATATCTTCATATGTTGGAAAATAATTGCAAGGATGACAGTAAATTAAAAGGTTTTCCCCATTGTTTCTTTATTTCCAGTTGCCAACTCAGATTACTTTGGTACCCTCATATAAACATACATAGATATTTTGCACAAATGTAAAACAGCAATCCAGATGCTGGAGACAAAGGTTAACTGATACATAGCATGAGTAGCTGAGCTTGGAAGAAGCATGCCTGTACATGCTAAATGAATAGTGAGCCACATTATCTTTGAGCTTCCAACATACCGGTACATCAGATCAAATTGTAATTGGTAGTTTACTCACAGATAAAGTGATGATACTGAAATTGTCCATGACGTTGTAGCATTCTGACTATATTCAGAGCCTCAAAACTGAAAGTTTATGATTTCAGTTTAATTTTCCACTTTTCTTAGTTAAAACAAAAGTACTGTATTTTCAAAAGAAATAGCAATTTGAACATATAGTATTGCAGCATAGGCAACAAAAAGTGTTCTGGTGCTTGTGTGAGCTGAAATGTGTTCAGTGTAGCCAAATCCAACATGCCAAATGTTGTTTAAAGGAACCCAATAGATAAGTTGGTATAATTGTCTTTTGCCTGGTTTGAAGGGCTTCCGTATATCCCTTAGTACAGAATAGCATTATGTGGATGAATGAAAAGTGGGTTCATATATTGAGTGAACCTATAATGTTTTTGGTTTGGTTTCCCTTAGCATGATACAAAAATCCCATAGCTTAGCTTGTTTATTCAAATGTAGTATCAACTCTGAATTGAACCTGGCTGAAGCCATCTTTTGCTGCTTCATAGTTGCTTCATAGTTGCCACATATTTGGGGGGGGGGAGTAGATAGACTGTCTCGTAGACAAAACAACGAGCCTTCCCATGGGAACCAAGGTCATCCCAATAGGTGGCAGCTGAAGAAGGAAAGGAGTGACCGGGGAGCCTGCCAACTGTTTTAATTGGGCAATGTGACTTGGGACCACTTGGGGAGGGAAACAGTTACTCTTTTAATTATGCTATTGACATGGGAAAACTTCTGAGTTGGTTTTCACTAGCCATGCCAATATGATGTATCCAATAAACATGTTCTTTGAGGGACCTGCCTGCCTCGGAGTTCTGATTTCTTTGGATGCGTTACTTGGAACGCTGACATGTAGCCTATTGTAATGTATTTAACAAATTGGGTTCAAACAAACCAAGGCTTAACATATGTGAATCCACTTGAAAACCATTCAGAGCTAGTAGGCAGAAAGACACACATGCAGCCTATTTATTATAAAACAGTTTTGTATGTGCTTCATGAAGCTATGTATCATTTTGCCATTCCTAATATTAAGCAGAGAAAAATTCTTAAATGCTAAAGAGATGCAGAAAACTGTATATTGGCATTGTGGGAGGAGGCAGCATTGCAATGATGCACATGTGTTGTATATGTACATGTTTTTACAATTATTGTAAAACAGAGCCAGTAGTTGCTTTTTAAAAAAATCCTGATTAAGATAGCAGCTGAAGTAGGAAAACAGCAAGCAAGCTAAACAGACATTTATTCACATCATTAATAGAATTATAAAAAGAAAAACTGATAAGAAACCTCTAATTACTTCTTAGCATTATAGTAGGAAACAATGAATGATGCTGTTTAATTTTAATAGAATCTTAAATGCAGTGCCAATTTTAATTGTAGGCAGTATATATTGGCATATGATGATAATAATTGCAATATTCGCTTTTTTTGTGAACTAGTGAACTTCTGCAAGATTTGGAAAACTGTGAAAATGATCCTGTAGCTATAGCAGAATGTTTTGTTTCTAAGGTAAGTGATTATATTATCCTTTGATGTTAATAAGGTCTTCAGTATTTTGCATTCTCAGAATATATAAATGGAAGATCATTCCATCAGTTCCCAAATGCCTATAAGTCATAGAATGCAAATCTTTTTTTTTTTTTTTTACAAATTACTGTATGGACTTAACTAAATTTTCCTGAATTGGTGAAGTAATATGAAAATATTCCAAGCTTAAGTCATTATTTAATTTTACTTTGGCCATAGTCTTATATGAATTGGCTCTCACAAACCTGTTAGAATGGACAAGAGTTTAGATAAAACACATCTCTTTTTTGAATTATTTGATTTGAAAATATGTGCATATTTGATAGAAATAACCAATTCATCTCTTTTTCCTAAAACTATCTATCTATCTATCTATCTATCTATCTATCTATCTATCTATCTATCTTCATCCATTTATCAGCAAAAATGTTACACACACGGACACACACATCTTTCTTTCTTTCCTTCTTTCCTTCTTTCCTTCTTTCCTTCCTTCCTTCCTTCCTTCCTTCCTTCCTTCCTTCCTTCCTTCCT
>JANHGD010002047.1:380645-390934 GCA_027560375.1 Imantodes cenchoa
TTTATCAGCAAAAATGTTACACACACGGACACACACATCTTTCTTTCTTTCCTTCTTTCCTTCTTTCCTTCCTTCCTTCCTTCCTTCCTTCCTTCCTTTCTTTCTTTCTTTCTTTCTTTTAGATATTTGAACATCTTAAATATTTTTCTCACTACTTATTTTTTTCCTTTTGTAGACTGATATAATATTTAACATCATCTCAGTCAGCAGTACCCTGCAAAGCTTACTGACTAATTTTGTTTGGCAACTCCATTTTTTATTCTTTAAAAGTTATTCTGGATTAATGTTACTGCATACATAGACATTATATAAAAGATTAAAAATGGAATGGGGAGGACATCAAGCAGCTTAAAATCAATACTATTCACCCCAAGTTTGCTGTTTCTTTTCTTTTCCTTACCTTACTAAGATCTCTTCCTAGTATTTTGCAAATATAAAAATGAATGTTACTAAACGTTGAAGAATTGCAGGGATGAATGTTTAATTCAGTGTGGATTTCTGTTATAAGTATCAAAAACGAAATGTACTACAGATAGTCCCTTGATATACAACAACAATTGAGCCCAACATTTCAGCTGCTAAGCAAGACAGTTGTTAAATGAGTTGTGCCCTATTTTACAACCTTTTTTTGCTGCCGCTGTTAAGTGAATCACTGTAGTTGTTAATTGAATCATATAGTTGTTAAGAGAATCTGACTTTCCCCACTGACTTTGCTTGTCAAAAGCCAGCTGGGAAGGTTACAAATGGTGATCGCATGACTCTGGGGTGGTGCAACTCTCATAAATAGATGACAGTTGCCAAGTGCCCAAATTCTGATCACAAGACCATGTCTTTCTGTCTGTCTCCCTCTCCTTCTCCTTCTCCCTCTCCCTCCCTCCACAATTTGTTTGTCCAATTGTAAAGTCAATGGCCCTGTGCATTATAGAAGCAGCAGTTTGGATTTTGTGATGGGAAATCTTTGACTCTTGCTTAAAATTGGTTCACAGTCTTTGATGTGTTTATGTTTAGAAATAAGAGGACAGCTTTGTCCTTTCAGCTGGTCACCGGAGGGGAAAAGTTGAAAGCAGGCAAGTGTAGGCAGTTTGGCTCTCCTCTTTCTTCTCTTGACAAAGGGAGGTTTTATGCTTCACACAGTAGTTTCTATTGGCCAGTCATATTTATATCTAAAAAGAAGTATATGTTGATTTGTAGTTAGTAGCTCTCTTGTTTTAACTACTGCATTTTGCTAAAGCTTGCATAAGTTGAGGGCTGCAGATTTATGGCTGTCTGTTGGCCACTGTCCATATTACTCAGTTCACCCTGAACATCAAAGAAGCCCTTTTAGGTACTGTATTCAAGAATATATGAAAGTAAAACTAGAAGTCCAGCTTTTAATGAAACCATAAATATCTTTTAATTCAAAGGTTGACAACTTTGTTTAGTAATCTGAACTCGCTATTCCTTTGCCCTGACTTATAGCCTCCTTCCTTTTATAATTTGCAAGGCAAGGACTGTCAATATAGTAATAGCACTGCATTACAATGGTGATGGTAGTCAAAGTACAGCTTATTAGGTTAAGTTTCTGCAACAAAATACTATTGCTAGGTTGTTTGGCTTGCATCAGTAGAGTTACACAGTGAAGATGTGATTTAAAAAAGGGCAGCACACAAATATTTTACTTTGTTTGAGTCAAACAAGAAGTTGATTTTCTCTCTCATTTTGTGAACTCCAATTGACTTGATAACTGAATCGTAACACTGGTACGGGTGCCAGAAGACTGGCCATATGGTCTACTAATTTGTTTTGCAACACTTTACTGTTACCTCCTATTAGCACTGCCTGCTTGCAGTAAATGCTTTATTCTGATACACCCACCCTTGGCAGTGGTTCCCGGCACCATTGGGTATTATGTTATATTCGATATTTGATGATCACATGGAAGAGGAATACTGACAGCATAGTGAAAAAAAGTCTCACACAGCCAGTGGCAGAGGTCATCAAATGTTGGACAGCAAGGCCAAAGGTTCTTGTTTATGGATACTTCTGGACAGAGTCACTTTCCATTTTTTAATTTTTCAACAATCGCTCATACAGAAATGCCAAGCATTAGTAATGGAATCGTTGCAGCAATTGAAAACAAGCAGTTTGCAGGCTAAACATTTCACAAAAGAACCGATAGCTTTAAAAATCCAGCATTTTAAAATCAGGGAACAGATTCATCTTCCCTCTTTTTGTATGATCCACAAATCTGCTCCTTCTGGTGCAGGTTCAAGGATGTAATTAGCCGATACGGTTTGCAAGAAATGTGTTATAGGAGTAGAAATGTGGCTGTGTAATATTGAATGTCTGCTATTATTGATGCATTTTTATTGATGACTAGTTGAGATCATTTTTTAATTTAAAAAAAAAATCTCTTTCCAGTTTGGTAAAGTATGAGAATTTTTTTTAAAAAATTGATGAAAAACAAGAGGGCTTAACAATTTTTTTTTAATTTTTTTTAAAAGACCATTAATAGCCAGTCTTTGTGAATGTTCAGCATGGTTATATAGTGAACTAGATATTTTCTGCCTTTTGCTCATAAATGTACAAATTGCTTATGTACAGATTGGGCGTGACTTCAGCACTGAACATTTCATTTGGATGACACTGAAGACTCCCCAACTTAATATATGCAATAACTGGAAATGATTCTGCCAGCTAATAACAGAGTGTAATGTCTCTGTTGCAAATTATGGTTAACATGATTACTACTTCATTGCAGGCAGTAGATTTCTACAGTAGTTGTTACTTCAAAGCATATATGTAGTCTGTGATGTAAGCTTATTATGTCTCATGCCAATGAGGGCAGCTACATGAATTTGAAGTTTAAACCCAAAGATAAAATGTCAGCAGTGGCTACGTGGAAATTTTTTAAATTATTAGGTGGGATGGTCACAGATTAAGACAGCTTTTTCAGCTGAATAGAGTGTTTTTATTAACTGTGAAACACTATGCAAAAAAAAAAGAAGAAGATAGGTATGCTATACACACTCAAATATTGTGGCACATTGAGAAATGCTCCATTAAATGTTTATCCTTCTGTTTGACCGCTGTTCCCCAATCAGTTTTGACCAGTTTACACAATTTAAAGTAATTTAGGCCATTTAAACACATCTACAGCCACACATAAGCAAGGGTAAGGCCCACAGCACTCGGTAGCACCTTTTCCAGTTGCAACCATGAATGCAATTTTTATCTCAGTTGTCATGAACATTGCAATCTCTCTGTTAATGCACATTGGATTTTTGAGGAGGTGGTTTAAGAGAATCTGTACAGGAATAATGCTTTTGATCATCTATATATTTTACATGAAATTGTTAAATAAAATTTTAAGTTAATGTAATTTAATTGTTGCCTAAAAGTTAAATAAAATTGTATGTGGTTTTCCTTTCTCAAGGATTTTCTTCAAATTGCAAGGATGTAAAACATGTTTTATAAATGATACTGTATTCTAAATTATATGATCCTTATGGTGGTCAGAGGTACTTTTCACTGTTTAAAAAATAATAATCTGATAGGTTGGTGGGATGTTTATTTGTAGCTGAAAGTCATCTCCCATCTGCCTTTTTAACTCTTGGGGATGGGTGAAGGCCTTCAGTCACTCATTTTGAGACAGAATGGATTGGACTGGCTTTGAAAACATACTTAATCTCTGGGACTGGCCAATATCATTTTAGTATGTTAGTGTGCCTTCTGTGCTCATTGCTGATTGATTTCTGGCTAGTTCAAGTTAAATCTAGTTAGTCATGTTATCTTATTTTTCTGTGGACCTTCTGGCGAATAGAGGTTTCCAGGTTCTAAATAAACCTTTTCATTTGTTTATGTACAGAGTGAAGATTTCCACATATATACACAGTATTGTACCAATTATCCAAGGTAGGAGCAATTTGTATGTGTGCCTGTGGGTAGATCTGTCTGTGTATCACTCTGGGTTTCCCATTGTATACTTTCAAAAGGTAATATTTCTTAAGGCTGTAGAGCACTTTGGAACTGAAGATAAACAGATCTGCGTATTTAGCATAGGTCTATGCTATGGTTTCCTGCTTAAGCAGGGGGTTGGACTAGAAGACCTCCAAGGTCCCTTCCAACTCTGTTGTTGTATTGTATTGTATTGTATTTTACGCTTTTCCTTCTATAGTTGCTGCAGAATCCTTAGAAAAGACATCCTTGATTTAAGGAGGGGGCAGTGAGGCGAAACATTTATGGACCCATGAATATACCTTTTTACCTTGGAATTCAAAGTCCTGAAGAAGCCAAATGAATATTACCTTTTTACTTTGCCTAAAATTTGAAATGATCACTTCATCAGAATTAATCTCGTAAAATTTATGGAACGTATGGGGGGGAGAATTGTAGAGAAGATGATGCTCCTTTTCACAATGATGTCTGAACATACAAATATGCTAAGCCATTATTTTCAGTACAAGAAGTTAAGCAAGGTTGATATACTTATTAAATAGAGTAATAATGAAATATTTGTGGGGTTATTTCCTAAGTTTTGACGTAATTGTTCATAAGCTGTTGCTTGGCATTCACCTGCATTTTAGGCTCTCTAGTTAATAGTTAAATTTGTTTGAATTTGTTTTTAATAAATTTTGTTATTATGTTTGTTTATATATGTTTTAATTTTTGTTGTGCTCACTCTGTAAGCCACCCAGAGTCATGTATATGAAGTGGTTGGTTTATATAAATTTAATGAGTGGATAAGTAAGTAAACAAATAACTGAACGATGAATGATGAAAATGTATTGTAGCAGATAGGAGGAATCTTTAAAGTAGCATTTCTGTTAGATATCATTTGGTTCAACTATGGTGGCTTCTTAGGTCAATATCTTATAATTATATGGGAGTTTCCATCTTTAAAATGTCTTCCTAATTTCCTTGTCCTTCAACAAGTATGAATTAAGCTTCTGTACAGAAGATGATAGACAGTGTTTGTGTGAGGCAAATAAAAAGGAGGGAAAAAAGTTAAG
This sequence comes from Imantodes cenchoa, assembly GCA_027560375.1. Lineage (NCBI taxonomy): Eukaryota > Metazoa > Chordata > Lepidosauria > Squamata > Dipsadidae > Imantodes > Imantodes cenchoa. Next base: position 385,637 of record JANHGD010002047.1, read on the forward strand.
ATTCTTGTATTGATTTGCTTCTACAATCTTTTTTTAAAAGGTTTCTGAGTAGCATTGGAATGGGGTGGTGATTTTCCCTGAGGTGATTCAGAAACGATATGGTGGAATCTAATAGTTCTTCTCATGAAAAGCAAATCTAATAACGTTTTTCTTCAAAATCCATTCTAAACAGAAAACTAATTTAGGAGAGGAAAGCCCCTGTTCAGATACTGTATGTAGACTGTCCCAAATCCATCTAGCTTATAAATTGCTGAACTGTCAGAATGAATAGCAAACAAGCAAACATGTCCAATGAATTGGTGGTTTTCTGCATAATTAACAGGTTAACAATGTTCTGAAAGTTGTGTTTGTATGCTTCACAGGTCAGTGGCTGTACTCACCGAATGCATGAGGAACAAGTCCCTAGCCAAGTTTTTCAGAGAAAGACAAGAAGCTTTACAACATTCTCTTCCTTTGGGATCCTATCTTTTAAAGCCTGTTCAAAGAATACTGAAATATCATTTACTTTTGCATGTAAGTAAAATGCTTTGTCAACAAACCTTTGTCTGCACTCTATTCAACCTATAAAAGCTAAGTTATACGTTTATACTTTTAAAGAACTGTCTCTAAATTGGCCACTTTTGTTTCACACCGAAAAAACAAACAAACCCTGATCTATAACGTGCTGAATTTGTACTGCTCACTTCCACTTTTACACCCTGTTGCCCGAGTTTTCTGAAGGGCCCAGTGTGGTCTGCGTCATTTACTCACAATGTTTGTAACCTCAGCTCATGCTGAGGCTGTGTGTTTACAGTCTCCTAAGCCTTGTACAAAGAGTTCCTCACAACATCTGAGAACTCCTGAAATAAAAGAGTAAACAAATATTCTGAGTACATTTACCATTATTTTAGTTGCTTACATATTATTCCATCCTGTTTCTTTCTAGTAGCTTGGGAGATTCTCGTTGAAAAATAATTGTAAATGGTAACATATAGGCTAAACGTGTATTTCTCTGCCTTAAAGCATGTGAGTACGCATTCAAAGAACAATGTTTTTGGCATATATGTTGATTACACCTTCAGTTTACCATTTAAACATTTTTCAAAAATCTGGGCTTATTTTTAATTCTTTTATCATATGCTTCCTATTAAGAAATTAAGTATAATTCAAAGCCTGGACATGTAAATTTGGAGTATATGTTTTCAATATCTGCCATGCCCAATTCTCAATGTAATTATCCCACTAAAGTTTCATAGCCGGGATTTAAATGCAAGAAAATTGCATCCAAATATTAAGTGACTGATTCATTTCGAATGTCCATAAATACGATCCAGGCAGCTGTCAGTATAATGCCACTGAGTGATGAAGTGATAACTGTAGCCCCAAGGCCAAATGCATTTCCTCATAATACTGTCTCCAGACTGCTATTTTTAACTCAGAGAGATTGAAATAAAGTAATAAGAATTAAGGATGTAAAACTGCTTTTAATTAATTACATTAAAAACAAATGTTATTTTGTTTAGGTTCCACCCATTTTCTGCAGCATACCTTGGCTCAACAATTCAAGTGCTAATTGTTGCCCTTGACCTGAAAATATGTGCATAGCTACTCTAAGGCATGTCTGTACATTATTAAAGGATTTACGAATTAAAACACAATCTGTTATCTCTGAAGAGCAGTTAACTGAGGGCAAAATAAAGCTCCTCCTTGATGCTTCCCACCAAGGATTGCATAACAAGGATATTTCTCACATAAAATGGTCTATTGATCTGTGTTCAGCTTGGCGAGTGACACATTGCACATACTTTACATAAGCTGGCATGCTTGTTGTGTCTCGCTAAGATCACTGATATCAAAGGAAACATTATTGTGTTTAAGCACTTTTTGAGCCTACCCAATAGATAATTATAATATTTTCCCAGCCAACTAAGCTACTTCTTATCTAGCAACTGTAATTAAGTATTTGCAGTAGTTTCATGGCTGTCAGTTCCCTCAGTAGATCCCAGTGTTCATTCTAAACAGGGTTAATGATGAGAGATTAAATTTACATGTGGCAAAATTGCAATCGCTTGTTACTTGATTCCTGTGTATTCAAGATTCTGTTTTGACTTTGGTAGAAAATAGGAATTAGGACCAGAAAGTTGGAAGAAAGGATTAATTCTCAGGTCCCAATATATTGTGGCTTTTACTGTTTGAACACACCGAACATAGACATACTCAATATGAAATTTAATTTCACATGTCCTATATAGTCTAGCTTGGCCAAAAACATTTCGATACAATTGTTTAGGATTGCAAAGGGGTATAAAACAATCATTCCTATCTTTCATGTGCTACAATATTATTGGTTTCTTCCTGACCTATTAAGAACACCTTCATTTCAGCAGCTCCCCTTTTCTATTCATATCTCCAATATAAAACCATACAGTCCCACTTAAAGAATATCAAATCAGGGGAAGCATGGAGAGGAAGAAAGGCTTGAGAGAAAAATTGTACACTTCAAATGATTTCTAGTCAGGAAGTGGAGCTAAAGAATCTTGTTTATATACTCTGCACTGTTAGAGTTGAAATCTTCAGGATACTATGACTTGAACTTGAAAATACAGAGTATTAATTGCACTTCTCAGTCAGATCTTGTTTTCAGATATTTAAGTGTTATAAACAATACACTCTTCAATTGATTCTTAACAGGAGATAGAAAACCATCTTGACAAGGACACGGAAGGTTATGATGTTGTGTTAGATGCCATCGATACAATGCAGAGAGTGGCATGGCACATCAATGATATGAAGAGGAAGCATGAACATGCCATTAGATTACAGGTGAGTCAAAATGCATCCTTCATCAACTATGTTCTGTCTTTTGTTTGGATTTTGTTTCATATGCTTTTGACAAATGTTTGACACATTGAAAAGATTTTTGTTTTCAGTATTTCAGACATCAAAATGCCTACTTGCTGAGCCATTTCCAAAGCAATATTTAACATGCATTTGATTTAGTCATATAAGTTTCTTCAAAGCTGGAATGAGAATTGTATAGAAATGTTTGCTTCAACAATAGACTGTAGAAAATATCTCCTCGAACAGAGCCCAAAGTTTAATTATTCCTATTTTGTGCACTACTTTGGGGGTCTTGATAATTACAGGTGGTCCTCAGTTAATGACAATAATTGGGACCAGAATTTTTGTCACTAAGCAATACAGTCATTAAGTGATTGTGCCACTTAGAGGTGGCAGTTCCAGCAGTCCAGCAAGGATTGTGCAGGTTGTTAACAGAGGACTTCACATAAGAGTGATTTTTGATTTCCTGCCAGCTTCCCCATTGATCATGTGACTGTGGGAAAGCTGTGCCAGCCAGAACTTTGGGAACTGGTCTTACCTACCACTGAACTATTGCTAAAGAAGGATTAAATCAGAACAAACTCTAATGGTTTAGATTAGAAAATAATTATCAAGATATTCTAGCACAGTCTGTTTTTAATGTGCTGCATCCTGCCCTCTCTTTCAGGAAATACAAAGCTTACTTACAAATTGGAAAGGCCCAGACCTTGCGAGCTATGGAGAGCTGGTGCTAGAAGGAACCTTCCGCATCCAGAGAGCCAAAAATGAACGCACGTTGTTTCTCTTTGATAAGCTGTTGCTTATTACAAAGAAGAGAGAGGAGACATTTACTTACAAAGCTCATATCTTGGTATGGCATGTTGCACTTTGGGGGAAGATTAAGGGAGTAATGAGTATGTATCCTACAAGGGTGTGGAAGTGGGATATTTCGCTAACCCTTATTGTTTCTTTAATAGAACTTCTCGGTTTTCTCCCCCCTCCCCCCCGGCCTTCTCTTCTATAAGTTTTCAGCAGAGACAGAAAAATAAATGGTGTAAACATAGAAACAATTTAAATACAACAATAAATAAAAATAATTCACCTTATGTATTTATTTTTAAAAAATCGTTCTGGCATATGTATAAGGCTAGAGTCTGTTTAAGAATGGGATCTATTGTTTAGTCAGTCCTTCAGCTTTTAAAAATCATTTGCTGTTTCCTTTCTCCCTTTCCTGTTTCTGACTTCATCCTTTTAATTCTTTGCTTTTCCTTTATTGCTTCTTCTTCTTTTTTTTTCTGAACCTTTCTCAGGATAACTCTGAACAAGTAGCTGTTATCAAAACCCTCCACAGTTGCTCTGCTTATCAGTTTTCTTTGCTTTTAATGGTTTGTTTCTTACCTTTGCCTGGCCTCTTTTTTCCCCATTGGGCCAACTTGGTACATTTCTAAACATTCCACAATATAATTAACTTTTTTTTTTTAAGAGTCTTATCAGATTTTTTCTTCTGCATCTCTTGGAACTGATGGTTTTTGTTTTTGTTATAGTGCGGCAATCTTATGCTGGTAGAAGTAATACCGAAAGAACCTCTTAGCTTCAGCGTCTTCCATTATAAAAATCCCAAGATGCAGCATACCGTTCAGGTATTTTAAAATCACTGTAGACTGAATATGTTAATAAATAATTAAATATTAATTAAATATAATATTAAATCTGTATTTCTCATAGTTACATACCCCATGAAGCAGCACTATAATTAAATTCATAGATTTAATTCTTATCTTTATACCTGCACGTAGTTCCTATTCCTTATTATCTAGATTTTTTTTCTCTTTTCCCTTTCTTTTGGAGAGAAATATGTGATTCTACTTTAATGTACAAAGTTTAGGTTTTATAATAAAAGGCAAGATAAAAAATAAAGTTTCCCTGCAATTATATGGAAAGATGGTTTGTCATTGCCTTCTTTCTGCATCTATTTTAAATTTCTCTGTCTAGTTTGCAATCCTGAGATTGTTTGGCAATCTCTCATCCAATTTACTAATTAGAGCCCATCCTGTACAACTTTCTGATATCAGCATTGATTGGTTACAGGCTGCCACTTAGCTGAATCCATTTTTATCAGAGATAGAAAAATATGGATGTATTTTCAAGCTAGTGTTGTGCCTAAAATTGTGTGTGATAGGTGGTGATCTGTGTGTAACTTTGTGCTTTGTATACTGTGCTTTAGTTTTGACAAACAAGAAAATTCTAATCGTTTTTGGAAAAAGAGCCAGCTTTTCAATTTGAAGTCAGATCTTTTTCACATTCCGATAACTTTTACTGATTTTTTTTCCTTCTGGTATTTCAAGAGCTATAATTTTTTCTAACTGTCTTGTCCTTTTGAAATAGGCAAAATCACAGCAAGATAAACGCCTTTGGATTCTTCATTTGAAAAGATTAATTCTAGAAAACCATCCTGCTAAAATTCCAGCTAAGGTAAAACCTTTTTATCATTTTTTTAAA
>JANHGD010002048.1:42545-53914 GCA_027560375.1 Imantodes cenchoa
GCCTCTTAGGAAAGGGGTGATGTCAACAGTAGACAGTCTAAGGTTAAAATTTTGGGGGTTTGGGGATGAAACTACAGAGTCAGGTAGTGTATTCCAGGCATTGACCACTCTGTTGCTAAAGTCGCATTTTCTGCAATCGAGTTTGGAGCGGTTCACTTTGAGTTTGTATCTATTGTGTGTTTGTGTATTGTTGTGGTTGAAACTGAAGTAGTCATTAACAGGTAGGACATTGTAATGGATAATTTTATGAACTACGCTTAGGTCATACCAAAGGCAGCCTAAGTTGCCTAAGCCCAGAATTTCAAGTCTGGTGGCATAAGGTATTTTGTAGCGAGCAGAGGAGTGGAGGACTCTTCTCATGCAATATCTCTGGACATGTTCAATGGTATTAATGTCCGATATGCAGTGCAGGTTCCAGACAGATGAGTTGTATTCGAGAATTGGTCTAGCAAATGTTTTGTATGCTCTGGTTAGTAGTGTAATATTACTGGAAAGGAAGCTATACAAGATTAAGTTTACAACTCTTAATGCCTTTTTGGCAATGTTGTTACAGTGGGCTTTGGCACTTAGATAATTAGATATGAGCACTCCAAGGTTCTTGACAGAGTGACGGTCATCTACATGTCCACTCAACTTGTATTTTGTGTTCTGATTCTTTTTTTGCCAATGTGTAAAACAGAGCATTTGTTGGTTGAGATTTGGAGTTGCCAATTGTTTGACCATTCTGACCGAGAGTCAAGGTCTTTTTGAAGGGTAGCAATATTGTCTGTGGTGTTAAATAGTTTTACATCATCGGCAAAGAAGACACAGTTGCTTATAATATGATTGCAAAGGTCATTTATGTAGAGTATTTATGTACCCCACTGCATCCTTGCATCCCCTCCTGCACCCTCCCTGACCCTCACCATGCCTCTGGTGCATGCCTTTGCACCCACTCACACTCTCCCTGACCATCTCCTGTATCACTATGTATCCCCTTGCCTTCTCCCAGTAGCAGCCTTGACTTGCCGATTGGTCTGACACTTTCAATTTACTGCTGGCTTCCTCATGGACTTTGGTTGTGGGAAGTCAGCAGGATGCTGCTTCCCTTGACAACTATGGGATTCAGTTAACAACCGCAACCAGCAATGTAGAGATTGCCCTTGTTAAGGGATGGGGTTATGTCTTACAATCGCATTGCTTAGCAATGGAAATCCTAGTTCCAATTGCTGTTATAAGTTGAGGACTACCTGTGCTTGAGAAAGTATGTTAGCACATGGACAAACTCTGCTCCTTTCTGTCATGATAATGTGTGTTCTTGTATGATTTTTGAATGTTGCATGCATTGCAAGGCCTGTATGCATTGCAAAGCCACAGCCAGTTGCATGTGTCTAAATTGCTTACAGTCCTACTTGCTCTTCAAACAGTTCATTGGATGGGTCTTGCCTACAGCCTTCAAGATAGAAACTTTAGTCCAGCATCACAAGTAGTTTTTTATCATAACAGAAATGAGTTTTGTATGTGTTCATTAATACTTTCCATTTTATACGTAATTATTTCAAGGTAGGTAATTTGAAGTTATGATCTGGAGAACCTTGGTTTAGATTTTATCTCAGTCACAGTGTCATTCAATTTGTATAAATAGCAGGGGACTCATTAAAAGAGTAAGAATGTATCTGTGTTCAATAGGGAATGTACAGAACAGCCCTAGCTCCTTTTTTGGATGATGTTCAGTGGAGGATATAGTGACCTTACAATGGTTCATAAAGTACAGGGAATCTATTCACTAAGTAAAATGTATACAATATAGACAATCTGACATCAAATGCTTTGGTTTTCTTTCCATGTGATCCTTATGTCTCATAATATTGTGATCAACTTCACCACTGGTACTGAAATCACGCTTTAGCTGTCATCCATCATCCCCAAGGTTCAAGGAGGTATAGCATTGTGGGCTCCTTGGTGCTCTCTGAGCTTGGTTGTTTTCTTGCAGCATCATCATTGCTAGCTGATGATATTACCTAGTTTGGGTAATGAAACCTCTGCAAGAAAACAACCAAGCTCAGAGAGCACCAAGGACCCTTCATCTCAAACCTGATCTACAAATATTCTTCTTGATAGGCACAACATTACTGCAGAGAAGGCTTTCATAATATTTTCATCTTCCAGAAGGCATTGTACAATATGGACTAATTAGTCTCTAAAGTTTCCTGAAAAACTTGTTTTGATTGCCTTGTTCCTGTTCTCTTGTAAGATTAGCATTCTGTAATCTGCAGCTATCCTGTAACTTCGTACATTTCTGTCAAGCACGCAATAGTTTAGTTTCGTGGCAAATCTTTTCTTTTTTGCCTTCATAACAAATCAATCCTAAAATACTATTTATGGAAGCCTGCAGTGTTAATTCTCTATATGGCAATAACAAGTCCCTCAGATCTGACACAAAGCTAAGCTATTGTTTTGCTGAAATCTTTCTGCCTTATTTCATAGGGTCATTGAGTGTCTTGAGATATTAGAGGCATTTTCTAATAAATCTATTTTGACAGGTGTTCAAGGTGTGGAGCAAGTGAACCACCTGCAAATTTAGAAATGTCAGCTTCAGCTATTCAAATAGACAACTGGACTAAATGGAGATACTCCTGCACAAACATCCCTGGGCTAACAGGCAGATGGAATGAGTATTTTAAATAAGATCTCTGCTGTTGCCAGCCCTGGGTGACACAGGGCAAACTCCTTTAAAAGCCAAGAGAGTTTTTAAAAGACAGCAGAACAAAGACAGAAAATTAAGTTATTTCTTCTTAAGTAGATTTCTTGAGGGAGCAGAGTGAGATAAATAAAGCCAGCTCCACAATAAAAGATGTTCTGGCCAATTACATTAGGCATCGTTGCAAACTGGGATTCAGTGATACTCAGACTGGATGATACCCTTGTGAATGAAGTTGTAAAAATGCAAAAAACAAACAAACATCTTTTGCTGATGTTTGAGCGGTCTTGGGGTATGAGAAAATAAGTCAAAACGACGCCCACAATAATGCAATCAAAGCTCTGCCCATTTTCAATGTGTATTGTGCATTGTTTGCGTGTAATACACATAAAAACAGACAAATATTTAATTGCAATGCCTTGACATTTTAAACAATGTGAGTACCCTAAATTGACTATGATAATGTAAGATTTCTAGTATTGTGTAACACTGAATTTATTAGTAACACAGGTGAATTGGACTGGGGAAACAACTGCCTTGTGTACAAGCACAAACATCATTTAACATAAAATCTTCCATTTTTATTACAGCAGCTGAATTTCACAAACACTCATTTGTGTTAGAGTAAGGACAATGCATTTGAGTTTAGTAATTACATCAAGAGACTTATAATATATCCAGAATGAAACTTTATTTGCAATATGAGACTGGATTTATGAGATTTTGATGTTTCTGTTATGCCTTAATTATTCAAATGTTAAAACATTTTCCAAAAACGTATCTTTTGAGTATAGGCAGCTCTAGGAATTGCAAAAAATACTAGCAAGTAAATGCCTGGTTGTCTTTTATGGTTTTTCACATACTTCTAGGACAATGTCCAAAGGTGCAGGGTGGATGAGCAAAACCATGCATCCAAAAAGTGAACAGTAAAAGGAATGAAACCTTTTGCAAAGGAATTTAAACTCACTTCAAAATAACTAATGAGGTTGGTGATTGGATATAATCTGTTCAAAGTACCCTAATAATATTGAGCTAAATGGTGAGATGGAATGGGAGAACAAATCTGGAAAAAAAATCCTTTAATGAATTGGAAATGAGTTTTTGACCCATTTCTAGTCCATTAGTGGTTTTCTAAATCCTTTTCAGCATTTACAAGAGCCACTGCTCAAGTTTTCCTCAACCATTTAAGCGAATTAGACACTACACAGAGAGAATGGTCATATTGAAGTTGACTTGGAGTTCATTATATTCTCATTCCATTAGATAATTCTTTGGTTGCTTTTTTTACTGCATTTGTATTACTATTAGTGCTTAACGTATTTCTAACACAAAATGAGCACGTTAATATTGCTACACCTGATGCATTAAAAACAGACTGTTACACAAAAAAGCACAACACAAAAAGCAAACAAAATGGAGCAAGCAAGCTATAGCAAATGATAATAGGATTGCAAACTTGGCTTACCTATGTTTAAATTCTTTATTTCTTTACAGAAAGAAAATAGAAAAGAAACAAGGGGGGAGGGGGGAGAAAGAGAGAACAGTTAGCTGAAGGAGAGACCATGTAGCAAACATTGCATATTGTCTTATTCTACAAGATGGAAAAAAGAAACCTGTTTCCAACATTAATCTTGGTTTATTCAGACATGAAGCCATATAGCAAGTGTTGCTGTCCCTGTATCTGCTAGGACGGACCCTTAAGATTTTTATTGTAAGAATACAATAATCCTTTCTTCAAATTTTTCATACTCTTCTTAGTTTACAATCAGTAGATGAAATAGGGTGTAGTACTCTAAACGTGATTAGTCTAATATTGAATTCAGGGTTATTATTAAACACTGGGCTCCTGTTACTGCAACCAAAGATTGCTCCATTTTTTTCTGGAAACTGCATTGATTGCCATTTCTTATTCATCTTGAGGTAAGTTGAGATACACGTAATTTTTATATCTATAATTCCCAAACCACTCTCTCCCATCTTGATGATATTTCTCTCAAATGAATCTAACCTAATTTTGGCATAGTTTGTAGATCCTTTTAAATCTTTATTCTACCTTCCGTGTTGCAGCCTACAATTTCTAACTTCACTTTATTTGCAATTTTGTTGCCCTAATCCAGGACAAGGTCTACTACAAGTTCGTAGGGGAGGGGTGGGGCAGGGAAGTGTCTATCCATGCTAACACAGACATGTTAATGAACATTCATGGGTGCTTAATCAACTGTTGATTCATGTAAAAGTACAAGCGCTTGATCCACATTTTACAATTCAGCCAACCAAAATATTCTGGGAGATCTCCTACATGCTATGTTGAATCAAAGTACCGTATGTTCTTTCCATAATCTTTCTTAGTCCAGTGCCTAAATAAGATAGCCTGGTAGGTTTGCTGGATCCCACAAAAGCTATTACAGTTCCTAGAAATCAATTTATTATTCTACAGCTCTAATTAGTTTATAATTAACAAAATTATGGATACAATCTAGGCATTCACAAAGGGAACTGGGATAAAGATTTCTGAATATTATCCCCTTAACATATTTTATGCCATAAACATGGTCCTTCTTTTCTTTTAATCAATTCCAGTTGAATAATCAATAAATATAAATTTATGGATATGAAAGATTAATACAACTTTCCTGAATAAATCAACTTTATCCTCTGTTTTTTGTGATATTTCACAAACTTTGGAAGCTAAGTCATGCCTTTTTATTGTACTGGAACATAATTTGAATGAATCATTTATTGGATCATTTAACCTCTAGTTTCTCACAATGTTCAACTACCAAGTTCCTCTAGTCTTCTCCCAGAAACTTACATTCAACTTGCAAGACTTCCTCTCTGAACATGGATGTCCCATTTAACTGGTACAACTGATAGCCATTTATAAAACTACTATCTGTTAATTTTTCCTATAATTATATTTTGTATCTGTAAATATTACATGTCAAAACCTTTCTCTCTCCCTTATCTTTTTATTTCCTCAAAACTGTCATATCTAGAAAGTTAAAAGAAAATAGCTCCATCTCAATTTGGTATAGATAATTCATTCAAGCCTATAGTAGGAATGTAACTCAATTTGGTGCCCCAGTGAGTTTCAGATTATGTCATTCTGAATGCTTAGTCTAAATGAAAATTTGAAAAAATGATACATGCTACAAGAATACCTCTTGTTTACAGAGAAAATAGATTAAATTATAATTTCACTTATATTTTTGCATTGATTTGGAACACTGTGTTATGTCTTATTATTTTAAGTGTCCTATTTTTGTATTCGTTTAAAATGCATAGAAATTTGCAGCAATATTAGTTCTTATAATGGAGAATATCTATGATAAATGTTTAGGCAGAATGTGGACTTTTGTGCACAGAGAAAGGATGATTAAAATGAATGATACCTATTTTTGCATATCATGGTCATACTTGCCCACAAAATTATGTATTTTTTTTCAATAAAAGAAATCATTCACTACATTAGTTTAGCTAGAGTAATGCAATACAGAGAATTTAGTCAGATAGTATCTCAAGAGAAGAAAAAAATGATCTACAGCTGCAATATGGTGTGCTCATTATTAAATCCAGTACTCTTTTCTTTTTTCCACTCTACCCATTAAATACTGTATTATCACATCTTCCTCCCCACACACACATTTTGGCATAGTTGCAAAATTGGTACTGTACTCTTCAGTATAATTAAGTATTAGAAAAATGCTTTGTGTAACTCTAAAATCAAAACAAAGTGGATTTAAATAAGAACTCACATCCCTACCAATTGTACTGATAATGTTGTCTTGCTGGGTAGTGAAAGGTCTACAAGTTCAGAAAACAGAGCTTAGCTCTGACTGTACCACCTTTGGTCTACAAGTCTACAAGGTCTACAAGTTCAGAGAACAGAGCTTAGCTCTGACTGTACCACCTTTGTTAAAATGCAATCACCTCTGAATTATTCTAACCTATTTCATGCTCCGGAACACCCTTAGTCTATATTTGTTTATATGGGATCCATTCTTTGTTTCATTTCTATTAATTGCAAAACTATGACTCATTGGATGCGAAGACAATAAACACTACATTATACTGAATTCAATCAGAATTCCACCAATCAGTGTCCATTTGCCATGGACCTAATCAATGCTAGACAATATTGTAAAAAATATTCTAATGGATTCACTTTAAAAAAATCTTGAGGAAACAAATGGACAAAAGTTCACTTCTTGTTTTGTATAATCAGGAAAAAGATTTCTGCCTTTAAACAAATGAGTATTAATCTATTAGATTTAACAAAATGATTAATATAGCTCTGGTTTTCAGCAGTTTGTATGTTATAGAACAATGAATTCTAAGATATGTACAGTGTGAGCAGTTTTAACCTTTATTTACATGGAGTCTATGACTCCAGTTTTGAAGTTGAAAACTAGAAATAGTAAAGCAGCATATAAGAATTAATAACAATAAAATAAAAACTGTATTTTATCCCATATTCATAAATTATCTAGAAATCAGGAGAGATTTCAGCTTTCACTAAAAAAGGTCAATATGATTCAACAAAATCAATTATAATATGTCATTGAAGTAGAAATATCCCAATATCACAAGTATAATTGTCCTTGGTGGCGCAGTGGTTAGAATGCAGTACTGCAGGCTACTTCTTTTGACTGCCGGTTGCCTGCAGTCAAGTTTCACCTGCTCAAGATTGACTCACCCTTCCATCCTTCTGAGGTCGGGAAAATGAGGACCTAGATTGTTGCGGGCAATATGCTGATTCTGTAAACTGCCTAGGGAGGGCTGAAGAGTACTCTGAAGTGGTATATAAGTCTAGGTGCTATTGCTATAATCAAAATATTTAAATTGGTGGTGGACAGCTTAATGAAAGTTGTCTCACCTCAATGTGAAACTACTTCGAAAATGAGGGCTGTGCAAGTATGACGGGACACCAGAGTGTTGAAGACTGACATTTTCAGACACTCTTTTCCTTAGGATGGATGAGTTTAAGACATTTTTAAGGTATCCAATTTGTCCTTTAAAGCTCTGCCCAAAACATAAAAAGAAAAAAAAGCATTCAAAATTTTTAGCCCTGCCCATTTTAGGGGCTTGGAAACAGGGTATAGAAGGACTATGAATTGCCCAACCATGCCATAAAAATAAATGCAAATATACAACTGTTAACATTTGCATTATTGTACATAATTCTGTTCATTGTATCTCAAAATCCATAATGTTGAATAAAAAAGGGAGAAAAAGAGAAATCAAAATGTCTCAAGGCTAGAAGAATTCTAGTTTAAGGGAAAAATGTTTTGGCCTTTTAACTTAAAAAGATTGCATGATAAAGGTATATGAAATTACACACAGAATACGTGAGCATTGTTTTTTCTCGTATTCTCATGCTACAATCCGGGATTAACAATTTAGGCTGAATGATGAGAGGTTCAGGATTTACTTGGGAATAGAAACAAGAATGAGCTACAATCTTCATATTCTACTTATTGATTTCCTAAGCCATTTGATTGGCCAATGTGTATATACAATGCTGGATTAAATACATTGGCTATTTTAACATTTGTTGTTTTTTATTATCTTCTTTCATTTTATTACCATTCCATATATACATACTTGCATCTAACCTTTTCCTTTGTCCCTTCCCTTCCTTTTCTCCTGCAATATTCCTTTGTATTCTTCTTACTTTACCATTCTCACTGACAATTTCCCGCTTCCCAATTCTGAGCCAATTCTTTACTTTTTACTTTTCTCTTTCCTGTCCATCTTAACTGATTTAACAGTAACAGTCTTTTGCTTCCTAATTTATTTTTCTCCTCTCCTCCCTCCTATTGCTGTTATGCCCAATTTCTCTTCTTCAGTCCTTTTTTTAAAAACAAAACAAAAAGTTAACTTCCACCCATATTCCCAGCTTTCCAAAGATGAGGAAGATTTTATGATAATGCTTAACCAAGCTTAACATCACTGGCCATTCTGATTCTTTAATGGTGACTTGCACAATTTATGGACTGCTTGAATTGCCATTATAATCTTCAAAGGAAGAGGGGGAAAATGCAACTTTATGCCAGTTTTGATCCATCAGTCATGTTCACCTATCAGTTGTGAACAGCGGATTGTGCTGAGGGCTAAAAGCAACAACAGTTTAGAAAGCTATAAAGAAATAACTTAGGGAAGCTTTTATAATGGTGCTTTTGGCAGTGGCATTACCTTAATTCCAAAATGCTGGTGACGTTCCTTGAGGGAAAGATGCGTCGAATGTAGTTGAAATCCCCAACGAACAGGCTCCCATCAATTCCCACCGCAAGTGCAACAGGGGCAAGAAGTTTGTTTCCTTCTGCAAGTCCATTGCAACTTGGACAGGAGATACTTCGACGGCGACCATTTCCCATAATGCTGGTAATTACTGCTGGTTGTTGAGTTAGAAACTGATTCTCTCCACTACCTTTGTGTAGAATACCTAACAACGTGCAGAAAAGCACATTGCATTTTATTTTTGTTCATGGGATGATTTCATTGTCAAATCATTTGACTGGAATTTATCTGTCTTCAGAGTTTTAGTACATGGTTCAAATTGTAAGGACATAGCTCACAGGTTTCTGCTAGCCTATGGTTTTTATTTTTGCTAACTTTAACAAGTCACCCTATCCTTCACCAACCTAATGTCACCCAAATTTGACAGACTATGCTGGAAGGAAGTATAGCATTGAAGCGGGGGCACTGTGTCTTGAGACTAATATTAACTATGTAGTATCTAATTCGTTTTCTGTATATGGTAATTATTTGTCTAACACAGGGAAAAGGGGACATGTTCATTATTGAAATTCAGTAATGCTCACAATAAAATAGACAATTTAATAGTTTTTCCTTAGATCTTTCCCATTCTAATTTCCTATTAAGATATGCACCACTTGGAATAGCATGAGGTTTTAATGAATTCAACCCTGAAAACCCAAGATCATTAACACCCTGAGATGCTAAAATCAGCTTTGAATGTTTGGCAAGGGTATAATTGTTGGGAATTTTTCTCTTCCTTTTTTCCAGAGCAGGTGTGGAGAATATATTGAAGCCCTGAAAACTGCTCAGTTTCTTTGTTCTTTCAAGTGAATAAGTTGAGAGAAAAATTTTCAACCTTTCTAGAAAAGAGGAAGGCAGAGAATATGCCAAACAGACATTAAATAATGAATTAGTTTAAAAATGTGTTTCATACTTGATACTGGCAATTTCAATCGTAACATTCTATTGCAAGATAATTTGAATTTTTCATACAAAGGTGATAGTCAACTTTCAGTCAACTGATTTTTTTTGTTAAAGTTCAATGTGTTTTATAAATTGAAAGAAAATGTGTATATGTGAAATAAACTGTGAAAGATAAGTCAAATAATTTAATTTAAAGAAAAATAATAATTTTATCCATTCATTTATTTCAATGTTCTTTAAAATCTAAGCCTTAACCCCCTCCTGATGAAATTTCAATCATGCCTTAGATCCAACTTTCAAATATCCTTGTCTCAACTGGTTTCACTGTTATAATGTATACATGTGTATGTGAGTTAATTAACATACATACAAAAATTGTTCTTTTTGACTATTATTCTGTTATCTAAGATTCTTAATACTTAAATTATATCCATATCCTTAGCAGTTCCCATATGCAAAATCATATTTATGCATGGAATGCAAAAATGAAACAAAAGTCAAGGGAGTCCTTTCCATAACTCTTGGCTTGTGTGGATTTGTAGTCATTGTTTGTTTCCCACCTCAAACCTAATGAAAACTGACACCAATTGTTGGTCAGTTGTGATCAGAAATGGATACAAGGGCTACAAGGGTCCATCTCTGGCTTAATACAATATCTGAAGGCACTTAACATAGTTAATTAGCAAACACCTAGCAACCACATTCACATAACATACTAACTTGGGTTAATTTTAAGTTTAGTTTCATTTTTGAGGCTTAGTCTGTTATACAGGCTCAATCCACATGGTTCATTTTCACGTCAATGCATTGTAAAAATCCACAAAAGGAATTGTGGATTTGTGCACAAAATGAATTCATTTAGCACTATAAGATTAAGCAAGCTGTGTGCATGCAGCTAATGTCTCAACACAAACAATGCTTTTCAGAATTACACTAAAGGCACAATGTTTCTTCATACATTTTAAATATTAAAATATGTTTGGCCCTACAGGACCTTCTTATTGTTTAATATCCATCAGATGTTAGCACAAGCATTCCAAGCACACCTATGAGAATGGAGCCTACAGGGATTGGGAAACTGTTTTTCCAGATTTTGCTAAGCTACAATTCTTTGTATTCTGTAACATTAGTCATGTTGACTAAGCTTCTGAGAATTGTTCATCAACATCTTTAGGGAACAAATTCCCATCCAATGTAAAACTTACAAAATCCCCCACAAATGAATATCAATAAACTTACCACTTTTTATATTAAGTATATGATGCTTATCCAAAGACCAGCCACCTAGATTTGAAGGGTCAAGTTCAAAACCTTGCAGTAGAGCAGTCCTTTTCTCCCATAAAATCAGACTGGGACAGGTCTCATACTCAAAGCCCACAGACACTGAAATATAGTTAGACATATTTTATATTAATAACCATTGTATGTGAATGACTTGCCATCTACTATGAAGTACAGCTCCCAAGCTATTTTATTTTATTCTACATTATTAAATTTAGATATT